>JANTEX010247143.1:0-12600 GCA_024741295.1 Macrocera vittata | reverse complement strand
ACACATAAATATATTCTTGAAAAATACGAAAAATAATGAAAATCTATAGGCCAAATGAGAAGAAATATAATTTTTTGAGCTGATTAGTTATGGATTCTATATAAAATTTAGTCGGTTTCGGTAAAGCGAGATATTGCATGGATTTTATAATAATAAAAAAAGCTTTGATTCTTGGCAAACATAAATGTGAAAAAAATATTTATCCATCCTATATATTTCTTCAATTATTCTAGGTGAAATTTTGTATTTTACAATTTAGCATTTAACGGCATTTTATTTAAATACATATTTTTTTAGAAATGATTTTTTTCTTAAATAACTAATTTTTTCTTTATTGGTTTTCACTAGAGTACAAAGTAGTATGAAATTAAAATACTATTAATATTTTTTTAGACGAACAAAAAAATATAAATACATATGCCTAATCCTAAACCTTAAATACTCAAATGTATACTTATTATTTAGTTTTTCAAATGCCAAGAATCAGTAAAATGGTAAAAAACACAACTACGAGAAGAAGGGAAAATAGCATCGAAATCGGAAATTGATCGAATTTTTTACGGGAATATAAGGTTGACAAATTTAGTGCGAAAATTAAAACAAATAAAATTTAGATGCACACATTTGCACAAAAAACAAATTATACGTTTTGTATGTAAGATCATAAGCTTACCTATATATATTTCGTAATTCGTATGTATAGCTGTAAAGCATCAAATTAAATTACTAACATTAAAAACTTTCTAACTTAAATTAAATAAACAAAAAAAAACTACAAACAAACAAATAAGAAGTACCTATAATAGTATAAATTTTAACATATAAACATATATATATTATATACATAAATATAGTTAACTTTAATGAGATTATATACAAATTAAATGAAAACAAATTAAGACAAAGACAAAATAAATACTTTAGGCATTTTTAAATAGAATGTAAGAAGCTTTAAAAGAAATCATTTTAAAAATAGTTACATAATTCAAAAGAAAAAGATTTGTTTTCTTATAAAAAAAAAACAAAAAAAAACTTTTTAGTTACCCAACCAACCTAAAAACTGTATATGTTTAATATACAAACTCTAAATAATTTTTTATACCTAATTAAGAAAAATTGTGCGATATTATCATTCTAGTCGGATTTAATTTTATTATATAAAACTGTTAAGTGTATAAAGAGATTTTAATTACATAAAATAATGTATATTTGGAATCATACCGCCATTATTGATTTTGTGTTTTTTTTTCGTTCTTATATTATTATCTATATATATTTTAATTATGTTATTTGCCAATTTTAGATGCCAGTTAATATTTTTAGATTGTTTTTAATTCATATGTACAATATTCATGCCAACCAATTTTGTTTTAATATTGATGCGTTTTCCTTTTGTTGTTCTTTATATATATTGTTTGATTTTGTATACGTCTTTTTTATATTTTGACAATAAGTTACCAGTTTTGTTCTTTTTTTGCCATTGAATTCGTTTTTTTTTTATTGTTTACTCTGCCAATTTTTTCCGTAGTTGTAATATTAAGTAATTAATCAGATTTTATAATGCATAATCATTGAAATTAATATTACATAAACTATATATAGATAAGTCAGTTTATCAAATAAACATTAAGTGAAATTTAATTGTTAGTGATTTTAGTATACAAAAAATAAACAATGAAGTTTAATTTATAATATCTTTTTCTTACTTTTACCTATGTAAATTATTCCGTTTTTTTTCATACGTTGTCTTTGCTTCAAAAAATAAATTTTTTAAATATAATTTGTTGAAATGGTTTTATTTACATTAAAATAGTTATGGCAGAAACGTTGGAATGGCAGCAAAGAAAATGGTTTTCAATGACATGTCATCAATTTGATCATAGACTGTTCAGATTCGTTACAAAATACTGCGATTAACTTGTTACAAGAAACTTATAAAGCAATGAAACTAAACAATTAATTACAACTGTATAAAACCTTCACGGAAGGGAAATGGCACCGAGAGTAGAATCACCATGTTCTACCGGTCCACCGCAGGCAATGCATGGCATCCGTGCTCAGGCCGTGCTAAGTATTTTTAGCGCTCGGTTCAGTTATAGAATTGTGTGCCCCCTCCCAATTTTTAGTCCCTTCAAGGGATTAACAATGCAAACGAATATACCAAAAATTGTATTCACATGTGTCTACGATCGAGAGTGGCCACACTTACCGATGATTTTTAAAAGGCATTGAAAACGTCGGATGCAATATTATAAAGTATAAGTCTGCAGAAAAGAATGGATAAGATACGTCAAAATCCTCTTCATTTAGAAATTCTGCAACTGGTTACTTCAATGATTACCACAGCAAATTATTAGTGCACGGAATTTTTGAAAATCTATACATAAATTCAATATATTTATGCCTATATATACATGTATATTTATCTATGTATATATCGGTCATTCCACAAAAATGTCAACCACGCAACGAATTTACATAATGTTGAAAATGACCAAAAATAAAGCAAAGGTTTATGTATGAAAATACATTAATGCAGACCATCTTTTGTTGAGCTGTATCTCCGCTATTTCTAAATGAAATTTCAAAATTTCTTCTTGGTAGACAAGGCAAAGAATCGAATAAAGCATCCCGGTGAAGTTTTCTAACTGTTAATTGATTTTTTTAAGCTGTACACGCTTTTTAAAATGACTAATTTTTACATGAAAATGACCAAAAATAAAGCAAAGGTGTATATGTGAAAATACATTAATGCAGACCTTCTTTTGTTGAGCTGTATCTCCCATTAGTTTTAATTAAAAATAAACTAAATACGCGGCCTTTTTGTGGATGAGCCTTCCCCTCTTTTCAAAATCCTAACCGGTAATAAATTCAAAATTATGACAACTAATTTCACATTATATTATTTTAGTACATCATAATTATTGTTTCCTCCAAAAAAACTCTTTATAATTTTGTTTATTGATGTTTTCAAATCATACTTATAAAGGCCATTAACTAATTTACAAGCGAATAAAAAAGAAATTATTGCAAGCAAATATTAGATAGCACAATTGACACACATTCATATATACGCATAGGAAATAAAAAAGAAAATATATAGTGCATCCAAAAAATAATTAGACATCTTATCACTATATACACACAGTGTTTCTTAATCAGAAATAAAAAATAAATAAAAATCAGATCATTTTATACAAAATAAACATAATCAAGGAATTTTGTAGATGTATGTTGTGCAATTAGTGACAATGTTAAATAATGAAATTTGTGTACTTACATTGTGACAAAATATTCCACTGTAACACTCGTATGTGATTTGGCGACGATTTTGGTTCACTACAAACTGGAAATAAAAATAACATTTTTTTTATAGCGAACACGAAATGTTTTATTATTTTTTATTGTTATTTTTTTTTTAAATAAAACGAATAAAATTTAAGAAAAAAAAACAAACACATCAAAATTTGAATAATGTATAGTTTTCAAGAGAGGAAAATTTAAACTGTTTTTTAAAAATAGTTTAAAAACCAATTTATTATTTAAAAATTCTTTTAAAAGAAACTTATTTTGAATTATAAGTAAGACTCGGATACTGCAATGTCACATAGTCAAAAGTAGTAAAAATTTTGTTCTACTATCTTTACCTCGATCTTCACGCAATATATAAACGTTTATTTTATTAATTATTTAAACGATTTATTTAATCAGCGCACTTAATTTTAAATTATGAAATATTGAAGAAAATCCCAAATGAAAAATCTCTTGAAAGGATGTACGACGAGGGAGATTTACTTCAATCTTTCATAACAAAAATAAAAGTTAACATTTGATATTATTTACAGAAAAAAAAAATATATAAAAAATATATTTTTGGTTTTTAAGTAATACGTAAAAATGTAGACTATTCAGTCGTAGTTGTTCAACATTATTTTCGACACCGATATTTTCAATTTTTTTTTTGCATCTGTTAGGATAATACATATATACAAATAACTGAGTGAAAGTGAATTTCAATTTTGTTTTTTGGCTGTTGAAGTTGCCGCAATTATTAAATGCTGGTATTAAGCCTCTAAAAATGAAACTGAAAATTCTTTTCACTGAGTCATTTCTAAATTTTAATATCCTAACAGATGCAAAAGAAAATATGCAAAAATCTTTTGCTGTATGGAAAATAAAGTTAAAACAAGTTTACCCTGTGCTAAGTATTTTTACATATAATTTAAAAATCAAAAAAATATTTCCAATATTTTTTTCTGTAAATAATTTCAAATATAAATCTTTATATATTGCGAAAAGATTGTAAAACAAAACTTGTATACTTTAGATTTTTATTACTTAAGATTCCCCACTTTTTTTTAATTAATCCAAGCAATACAAGTTATTTTTTTTACCTACCTTGTGACACTGAGTTCAGCTGTAACACCTTCATGCCATCGGTCAAATCATTTGGCATGCCATCAATTCCGTTGCACATCGGCTGTAAAAATTGACGTGGCAATAATTTTGGCCGATCTTCGCCACGCATCGCCATACAATGATGTACAAGACCGGTTGTCGACAGACCATTTGGAATGTCAACACAATCGTCCTGTGTATCGGCGTTATTGATCTTTGGGGCCGAATTGAACGAGCCCATTCTGTAATGGAGAAAAATAACAAAATGTTGGTTAGGTTTCTGCCGAATTATTGCAGTGTGTTAAATTTCTATCGGTTAAAAAAAACATCATTTTCAACAGTACAATTCATAGTAATTAACCTAGTTAACATATAGCGTTGCAAATGGGATTTTGGGTCGGTTTTACGGGCCATTTTTGGCGACGAGGATGACAAACGGGCAGCTGAGTTCTTAGATGCCATATCAATTTCTATTCTTTTTCTTATTTTTTTTTTTACTAAAAATTTAAATCTGCCAAACAAAAAGGCGTTTACACTGACGAATCAACGATCTGATACTAAACGATGCCGCATATCTTACCTTAAACTAAATACCATAATTTTTGAATTATTTTTCTTTTCGAAACGATTTTCTATGCAACAACAATGAGTATATGGAAAAAAAATCGCACGGTACAAAAGGTAACTCTATATATATTTCAATATATAGAGATAAATAATGTAAAATGTTTTGTGTGTAGGTCTTGTTTGTTCACAGTGCGATAATATTGTTTGCTTTTTGTAAAGAAAAAAAAAACAAAAACAACAACAACGAACAAGAAATCTCGACAACAATAGAATAACTTCTTTGTTTTTTATTCGTTTTCTTAAAAAAAAAAAATCAAAGGAGAGGTTAGTTGGTTATCGTTTTGCGGAGGAGATGAGGTTGTGTTTAATACACGATATGTACACACGCGTTTCAACAATGTTTATATATATGTTGATGTAAACAATGTTTTATGATAAAATAGACTCGATAATGTTGCAGAACAACAAGAGTCGGCGACTTTTTGGCTTTCGTTTGCATAAAATAACGGTTTTGGTATCGATTAAACAGAAATTAGTTGCGATATAATATAGAGGTATATAGTTATAATTTTTTTTTATTCAACATATTTTATAGGGACGAGAGTGGCTCATAAGAAATTTAAATCTTCTCGAATTTAAAGATGGTTTTTTGGTGATAAAAATAAAAAGTAGAAAATTCATATCAAAATTCTTTTCTGGACAATTAAAAAAAAATGTTGAAATTCAATGCTTCTCAAGATGTTACTCTAATTTGAAATTAGCAGAATGATTTTTATCATTTTGTTCGACAGATATTGACTAAATTTTCAATAACTGCTCTTTACTAGATTTTTGTATTTTTAAATTAATATTTTTAAAACCACATTAAGCAACCATTTGATTTTTTTTTTACATTTTTTTTTGTTTGTTTTCTAACTTGAAATTAGCAGAGCAGATGGGATTTTTGAAATTATTTGTTGATAAAGCTAAAATTTCAATGAAAATATAATATTGTACCGCTTTTATGTAAAAGTCTTTGGGCATTCGATCTTTTTATTTATTTATTGGTCGAAACGTTGGAAGAGTGAAAAAAAAACCTTTAAAACAAACATCATCACTGTTTTACTGGAAAAACTTGCCTTGAACCCATCAACAAAGAAGTCATATATATATATATATACCGACCGAAAGGCACAATGAGTAGAAAACTCGCTTTCGGCGCGGTAGGTCTGAGTTCAAAACCCGCCAGCGCCAGCGGCGGAAAAAAATGTTCGAAATATTTATTTGAATTATGAAACAAATAAACTGAACTCATGACCGGGTGCTTCGGATACCACCTTAAAAACTGTAGGTCCAGGTGTGGCATGATACAATGGGCCTCTTTGGTCTAAATGTCCGCTAGTTACTAATACTAGCACCTCCAATAGAATCTATCTATATATATATCTATATATATGTATATATAATTTATACATGCCATATACTCATATGTAGATATCTCGGTAGAAATATTTAAAAAAAAATACACGATCGAGATGAAAAAAAGTTGTTCCATGATTTGTTGGGACTGGAAATGTTGTTAAAATGAGATAAATTTATCTAAGTCGATAATCGACATTTGGCAAAATACGTATAGTGACATTGACAAATGTCGACTTTTTTGTCGACTTTTGGCAAATTTGAAAAGGACTTGTGGTCCATTTACAAATATATATAGTTATCTTTATACAATGTTTTCACCTGATTTTAGAAAATTCATAGTCGGTTTTCGTCTGTTTTTGGAAAATAATCGATTGGGATGAGACATGGTCAACTTTGACAGCATGTATCTCCGGTAATTATGGGTCAATTTCATAACGTTATACTTTAAATCGCATCTACAGATTGTCAGCTATTCACAAAAGTTAAGAGATTTTTTGTTAACCCATTGTGGCCCATAAAAAAATGAATAGGAGACTTTTTGCGATTTTTGGCTTATAACTCGAAGGGGATAGGAGGGTTGTTCAGGCAATATTTTTTTTTAAATAGCAAATCGCTATATCTATCGAAATAAATTAAGTTGCCCGAACGAAGGTTGTACGGATAAAGCGTTAAAAGCGAAAAATATTTTTTTTTTGATAATTTTCCTTGTGAAAATATTTTTGAAATTTCATCTCTCCGATTTTGAAAAGTTAATCAAAAATGTAGAAAATATATAAGCATATTTCGTGTTTTTTTGTTGGGAACAAAACGTGTGGGCTCAAAAAAAAATAGAATTCAACTTTTGATTTTAAAATTGAGCCCTTTGTTAAATTTTGTATAAAAACGGGCGTTTTCTGTGTTTGGTGAGCAACAACGCTTGGTATAAGAAATCGCCAATCAGCCATACTACTCGATTTTTTTTTTAATAAAATAAGTATTCTGTTCCTCGAGATATGAATTGAAGTCAGGATAGTAGAAATATTATTTTATTTATTCGCTAAGTTTCCAGCAACTTAATAAATTTAAAAAATAATTTACAACCTATTCTGAAAAGCTTTTGGGACACTCGGTTTTTTTTTTCTGTTTCACGTTTTATTTTTGCACTAAAAATAAACCGTATATTAACTAAAGCCAAGGGCACCAAACAAATGTATCCGATCCATAATGTATTTATATACATTTATGCACATACATATATGCTACAGTATATTTCGGTTTGTATCTATAGAAATTTTTATATGAGCTTTACGTACGTGCGAAATGCATTTATGTGCGCGCTATTAGACTGGTGTTGCACCTTAAAAAACGTTTAGAAGTACATACACACACACACAGCACACAAAATGCAAATGCAGTGCACGCTTTTCGATGCAACCTTGACATTACTTTTTCCTGAGTTCTTGCAGTTGATAAGTGCCTACATATTATATGTACAAGCAAAGTTTTACATGGGAAAGTGAGGAAGTATATATTGGCGGAAAAAGCTCTAAAGCGGAAGTATCTGACCCATCACCTGAGAAAACACAAAACAAAAACAAAAACATCACAAGATACATAAATTAGCCAGAACAAATATGTACAAATATACTGCATTTAAAGCGCGCACAAACAAATGTTGCCATTTAAGCTTGTAATTTTGCACGGCACTTCAAGAGATGGTTTTACCTTGGCACTGACAACAGACGATAAACATTTCTCTTTGTTAACAATGTGCCCATTGATCTTGTTAGCTTATCCATAGTTATTCTCAGATCGTTGAAATTTGTTTTGTTGACAAAAAAAATTGAAAATAAATCCAATAAACTAACAAAAACTTTCTCTGATTGGCGGTGCTTCTCTTTAAAAAAAATTGTATCTTTCGGTGTGCTTTAGCTTTTCTTCAGGTAAAATATTGTTTCACGTTCATTATCCTAAAAATGAGAGAGAAAAATAAAATATACCATATAGACCATCAATTAGCATATGTATACAAGTTTAATTGTGCATAAAAATAATATTTTATAATATATATTGTATGTATATATATATATAAATATATAAACAAAACACAAGCTTTTTTCGTCGTTTATTACTCCAAAGGTCATATTAGACAGGTTGTAAAAAAGTTGTTATATAAGTGTTATGAGTTCAATGTACCAAAGTAAGTACCTAATAATTCTATAGTCTGGTTATTTTGCTGTATTTAATGTTTTTATTTATTAAGTTAAAAAAAAATGGTTTTTATTAAATCAGTGATAAAATTATTTTTGGGTGTGTTTTTAAAACGAAATCATTATTTTTAAATGAAATTGATTTAAATATTTTATTAAAATATAACAACAAAATATTTTAAGCAGTCGAGTACTTATCGGAACGAACGTGGTTCAAATCCCACCGGAAGCCTATATTTTTCAGGACAAAATTTTCTTAATCATTTCCAGTTCAATTATATAAAAAAATATTATTTATGCTTATATTTAATAAATACTTTAAAAACGATATCAAAAATTAAATGAAAATTTTTTGCGCAGGGCAAAAAAAAATCACCAATCATTCGTCGTAAAATTAAGTAAAAATTCTTCATATACCCGCATGCACACCAGACTATATTTACAATATAAAAATAATAACGATGAAGTGCAATTTCAAGTTCAATAACTAAATGTGAGAAACGGTATATTCAACATAATATAAAAGCTTCTTTATTTCTGTTATATTTCGGAAATAAATGTACGTTCTGTGTATATGTATACATTTAGCGAAGGACATTTCATTAATTAACGCGATCAACTACAATGTATAAGTGGACGTAAATTTGTTTTTACTTTGCGAATTTTAGCGTGCTTTACCGAACTTGTTAACTATATATATAACATGCGAAAGAGTTTATTTATTTGTTTATATAAAAGTGTGGTATATGTGGGCAATTACAAATTATAGTTTCAGTTCCTTATGTGGAAGCTAACAATGCGCCAGAGAATTATTATAATTTTACATGAACGCCGCACCGCATAAGAAAACGGAAATACCGATATCCTTCAACTTGCAGAAAATTGAATGAAAACGAAAAATTTACAATAAATTGCAATAAATAGAGTACATAATACATTTACTATTTGATACAAATCTTTGTGCGCGCACGTTTTTTCTTTAATTAAAAGTTTCTTATGCCGCTCGATATTAAAAACTGCGCTTACACACAGTGTATCGATATTAAATTGACTTACATATTGATGAAAGAACAACAACAACAACAAAAAACTGTTTTCTTATTGTGAGAAAAACGGTTTGTGATTTTTTTTTTAAATTTTATAAAAATGAATTGACCTTTTTGTTGTAACGTTTTACACATGACACATTCTGTACCTATAAATAATGTGTGTATTTCTTATTTCCTCAAGGACGAAACAACTAATCTTAGATGAAAAAAAAAATAATAATAAAGAAATATAATTATGCTTCCGGAAAGGTTGTAAAAATTTTGTGTTTTTATTTTTAAATTGTGCGTTGATATTTTAATTTGCACATTAATTCTATAATTATAGTAATTAAGTGTATTTTAATATAAAAATGTGCTCAATATATATATATATATACGATGTCTATGCTATATAATTTTGTGTTATATATGCCTATAAATTGTGTATAATTTTGTGATAAAAAATAAAATAAGCAGGTGCATATGAAATGCAGCAAATATTTTTTTGGATTAATTGATTGACATTATAAAAAGATTTTAGATTTATAACGTTAATATGTTTTTAATTCATATAAATTTATTGAACCGAAGCTTTTATTATATTATTTTGCAACTGCCGAATTTTTCAGTTATTATCAAAATTATTTTCAAATAATTCTTAACTATTATAATTGTAATCATTTTACAAGTCCACATTTAATTTAATAAAAATATCGAACATCATTTGTAGCATTTAAATGAAAATTAATTACTACCAACTATAATTAAAAAGCGTCTTAGTTATGTGTTTTGTTTTTAAATATATAAGTGTCTGTAACACAAAAATACAGACGTAACAGATCATAGACGTCAATAAATATAATGAATAATTTTTTTTCGCATTAATAATGTCAGGAATTTAAACTTGTCATTCAGTTTCTTTAACTAAATGGTAATTTGTAGCAGACAATTGTAATAGTTTAATAACATTTGTGTGTGATTAAAACTGTCGAGAATTCCTATTGAAAAAATTAACTAAAGAAAATTTACATTATCATATTTAGCGCCTGTACACGAATCAATAAATAAATAGATATTTTAGCTTATTAGAAAAATATCATTATCATAATTTAAAGCGATTAAATTAAATATAAAATTGATCCAATCGGCGATTTTTGTTCACCACAATCTTATCAAATAATTTTAAGCGAAAAAAAGATTTACGGCGAGATGAATTCGCCGACATGGGCGAAATTATATTCATTCGACGCGCAATTGTTGTGCCTTTGCAACAACAACAACAACAAAAATCACTAAAAAATGGACCATCTGAAGTCAGAAAACCGTAAAACCCAATTTTTAGCCAGGCGGCAGAAAGATATGACCAAATAAAAAAATGGAAAATTTTGATTATTTCTGCAATATGAAACTGTTGCGAAATCAGGTGTTTTGAAAATAAAATATTTTGCTATGTCGACCACCCCTTTTGTACAATTATAAGTGTGCACTGAATTTTCTTATAAACTCATAAGAGTATATTTTATCTTCATAATGCCATTTTTTTTTTAAATTAAATTAATTTCGAAAGAAACTATCTACAAGTGCTAATTTCACGCACAACTATTTTAATTGTTACATTGACGAGTTTCTTTTAAAAATTGACACTATCTTGTGCTTCTCGTCAAAATTATTATTTTAAAAAATATGACTTCAATTCTTTGTCGATGTTTAATAATAACAAAACACACAATACATTAGTAGACTGAAAACTAAAAATAAGACCAGGTGAAAGGCATTTAATAATGTGTAATTAATATTTTTTTATCACACGTATATCAATTTTTTTTTATCATCATCAAAAATAAGAATACAAGAAGCTAAAGAATGTATTGATGTCTTATAAAAATAAAATATCTAATGTAACTATAATTGTGAATGCCCGCAAGGGCGTGAGTGTACTTAGTCTCGATCAAAATTTCTATATTATAGGAACTAATAAAGATAGATGAATTGTTATTGCTATCTGTATATGTATATACCATATATTGTCGTTTATTAACAATATATATAAATCAATTGCTTACCACAGACACACAGATGCTTGAGGTGCGTATATAACAAAAACTCTTATTGTTTTCATTATTAACCTATAATAAATAATTTATGATTCATAAATATTTAATAGGCACAAGCACTAAACACCGAGATATAATTTTGCATTGCACAAAATGACAACCATTATAATTTCAAAAAAAAAATAAAAAAGTAGAAAGTGAAAAAATATGTATTGTTATTCTATAGTGGTATTATATAGGTATGGTATGCCTTTATACTATAAATAAAATGTAATTATATTGTGTTAGCTATTTTTATGCGTATAAAATGTCATCGACACCTTGCTATAATATTTATACATATATACTTCAGATTTAATCAAATGTAATTATTTAAAACAATTTAATTTAAAACACAACATAAGTCTATGCAGGCTTTTGTTTTGCTTTAAAATAATAAATTTGAAGCTGTTGCGTTATTCATTGTACAATATTATAAAATATAATTACCTTCGTATCGCTTTATCTTAACACTTATTATGCTATTATATGTTTATAATATGCGTTACATGTGTTAATATATGTTTTGTACAGTATTATATGTATAATACGTGTAAGTAATTTTTTTTTTATAAATTTATGCGCAACCTACAGATAAACACTATTGAACTACTTTTTCCAACGTCTGTGAAACTTTTTTTTTTATTATTATTTTCTAACATAAACGACAATGTATATATAACCGATAATACCAATAATTTATCAGAAAATTTATTACTATCATTACCAGCGTTTTTTCTTCTTCTGTATACGATGTTTGTATACTTATATACATGGTTTCCAGAAAGGCATTTTGGTTAACAGAGGTTTTACTCTCTAATATGGAAAGTAGTTAGCGATGTGTGTTTTTTTATTTTTATTTTTTTCGAAGAACACTTGTTACGTCAGAGTCTCAATAGATCGGATAGGATGGTCGACACAGAA
>JANTEX010247032.1:0-12606 GCA_024741295.1 Macrocera vittata | reverse complement strand
ATAATTTCCATTTATTTCTACAACAACCTCAAGTTATCTGACTGGCTTAGCGTACTTCAGATAACAAATCATACCCACAGGACAGGACAGGACAATATACAATTTTTTTTCCGTACAGATTGACACTTTGGCCGCCAGTCAACATCTTTGATTAAATTTTCTTTCGTATTAACATCTAACAACTAAGCTCAAGCCGTATCAAACCGATTGATGTGAGAATCGAAATCACGACTAAAGCACTGTAGAGACTTGCACGTTGATTTGACTTGCAAAATAGTTTAACCCGTCCGCTGCAGTTTAACTAACCAAAATATTCACCGGAACTTCCAAAACGGGAGATATTACAACCAAAATGGTGGTTTTGTAAACCGGGGTATTCTATCAAGAACATTTAATAATGAAAATTAACAAAATGGTGACGTCCGTCAAACAATAATGTGGGTACAATCGAACAACTGTATTACCCAAACAAAACACGCAGGATTTGTACAATATTAAAATATCCGAATTTTTCAAGGTCGTTCACGATTGTGCACGAACACAACTATGCTTCAAGTCACATCGACCCATCTTCCTGTACTAAAGTTAGAGTCATTTATATTCCCAAAGCCGAGAGAAGACCCTCTATAGACCAATCATTCTATCGTTTTTCAGCTAAAGACAATGGAAAATATATTAGACTACCATCTGGGGCAAAGCGTGCTAATAACAAAGTCATTTTACTGCAGACAGTTCGTCTAAGAAATGCGTAGATGAACAAAAACTGCACTGCCTTGTTAATAGTATCGAAAATAAATATTAGGGCAAGGAGGTATTTGTGTGCATCTTCATATATACAGGAGGGTTTTTGACAACACATCTTAGGTGTTATGTTCAATACACTCTGCGGATTAAAAGAGAGACATTGACATATCCTTTGATGAATGAATCAGACGCTAGAGACTTGGAAAATAACTGTTGTGCTAGGCGGATCAACTCATATGGTTACAGCTATGTTATCAATGGATGTCCGTCGGGAGGTTTTCTTTTCTCTTTATTATGGTCTTCGATAGTAGATAACCTTCAGCGATTATTAGACAACTCTGGCTATAGAGTGGAGGATTGGTAAGGACTTTCGTGTAATATCTAGTCTGCTACAAAACACGCTGAATATATTTTAAAGTTGGTAAACCAGAAGGTGTCTTAATGGTGAACCAGCATCATTATCAGAAAAATCTAAATAAATACCTCAGAAATACCCCTCATTTAGTGGACTAAGACAAGAATGCGCAAATAAAACTGACGAAAATTCAGTGCTTGGCACTACCAGGTCTGTCGACACTTACCTCAGCTATCGAAATGATAATTAACTAACTTTATAAAAGAAGGGAAAGAAGCGTTCACAGACTAACTATAAATCCTTATATCCTGTGCTCACTTTTCAAGATGGACATATATGAGTATTTTACGGCAAAAACTCCGATCTTACTCATGGTTTGAGACAAAATTATCCATTAACACAACTTCAATAAAAAGATTCAGATCACCATGACAAACAGGGATGGGTGGAAGTCAATTGTATGTTAGATTCAAAACTTGTATGGAGCTGATTAAATCTTAATTTAATCGTGTAGGTATATTAAACAATGTGCCGCTGGTGTGGATTCCTTGCCATGAGGGGTTTACAGGTAACGAAAAAGAAGGCGAACTGCAAGGGCTACATCAAACGTTCAGTCCATAGGATTACATTCTACTCCTGTCTAGTCTCAACAAAATGCTTAAGAACTTAGCGGAAATAATCTAAGACTATACTTGATCCATTTACAGGTCACTGTATTCTGAACTACAACCTAAACCTCATTGACAGTACAAAACTCAAAGCGAAACTTGAGACGGGTTAGAAACATACTGGTCGCAGTGTTGGAAGGATCAATCTAATCAGGTATCATATAATTAAAACGCTATTGTACATCTACTGAAAGAAGTAGCCTCATATTTGTTCACTTGTAGTGCCAAAGGTATAATTCACAGCAATGAAGGTGTCAATTGTATTGCCTGTCGTAAACCGGCTCATGTTTCCTCTGCAAGCATATCTGCGAAATTGTATAAGGCCGTAAAACAAGAGTGCACTGATTGGCGTAAACAACTCTGTTGTGAGTTTTGGTGATCTCTTCAACATTTAGCACTGAAGTGATGAGGACTATATTATAAAATGGATTTTCCGATTTCATTCACAAGCAGGAAATTTCCTTTAGGGGAAAAAGGCAAGTCTACCATCGAGAAAGAGCTGACCACTATTTGTTGGGCTATTACACACTTCAAAGCATATAACATTAAAAAAGGGTTTCTCTGATACAAAATCAATGCTGTTGGACTCAGGGCAAATCCTGATACAAAATTTGAACTTTTCAAACCAATTCAAAAATAACCGTCCAGGTATTTTTCAAATTACTTATTGTTTTGGTAAATGTCCTTTTACAAATGATTTATAATGTACGTGACTTAGGTCACCATTGGTTGGAAGGATTTCGCTTGAGAAACCCGTCGATTTCACAACGAGTGTCTCAAGATCAGTTACATAGACATGCACTGGTTTCTCGTAAACAGATCATGAATAAGTTTACGGAGGTGAGAACAATCTACTTAGTGTGATTGATATGCATTCGCGTATATAACATATATCCGCATTTATCTTAGCTACAGAAAAAAATCTGTTCTGGCGAAAAGAAGCGAAAGAGCGGTTTATTTCAGAGTATCAAATCATGAAAAAGATTACATCACAATGCTTGTAAGGGGCTACGCTGATGAAACTTTTAGCCCGCCGAAGACAATGTTTGATTAAAAACGAATTCCAAGTAACATTTCGTTAAGTATGCCTTGTCATAAAAGTATGACTTTAATATAATGTATGTCAAGGACAAGGATAAAATTGGTTCCGATCCTCTTTCAATGATCAAAAATTACATCGAGGATTTGAAAACAATCAACGTTTTGCAATTGCAACCATTTCGATCCGGTTTGGAAATTGTGCGCAGCGACTCTGCCTAAATGACTGGTGAATCCATTTTTGAATACGTCATCAATATCCATGCACGCAAAAAATATTTACCGGCCACGGCAAGTTTTAATGTTAGCTAATATAAATCCGGTAATTTTTTTGACTCAGCTTCGGTTTCGAAATTATTTCGGATTGGTTCCAGATAGGTTCTGGATTGTTTTTGGATTGGTTCCGGATTAGTTCTGGATTAGTCTCGAATTAGTTTTAAATTGGTTCCGGATAATTCCGGGATTGGTAAAATGATCGGCAAAAAATTGGTTTTAGATTGAACCAGGATTTATTCCAGATCGGTTTCGGATTGGTAACCGGCAAAAACCAATCCGAAATTGATCCGAATACGAATCAGGTATAGCACCTAAACAGATTCGAAACTGACACCGATCCGGAACGAAACCTATTCAGATGTGAAATCGATACCGATCGAGAATCGATTCCAGATCTGTATCCTGAACCGATTTTGGACGGACCTACCCGAGCTAAAAGTTTCTTTAATGTATTCCTCTTCCAGTATAATTTATTCCCTATTGAAGATTTTCCCGTTTCGAGGAAGAGCGTGCCAGCAAACGAAACTTTTTTTTTTTTTACTTTTCTTAAACACGAGTTGATTTAGTAAACTATAATTGACTAAGTCTTTTTTGTCTCTAAACTGCAGTATTAAGGTATATTAGATGAGATGAATGACAATTATAGGATAACGGATGATAAGTGTAATTGTGTGTGAGCAACGAGTAATTAAAAGTGTGGCTGTGTATGGTGTAAATTTTTTACTGATGATATAATTATGATAGTAGAAACCGGTCTGATTACACGACGACTTCATTCATTTGTGGGTTGGCTGCTGACTTTCACATTTGCATCAACTTCACGATAAGACGCGGTAAAATACGAAGACAACTCTGTCCAAGTTGTCGCTTCCGAGATGAGTGACTTCGATTCGTCCTTAAGACTGATTAGTCGATGGCAAATTCTCATCTTCGAAGAGCACAAGATCAAGATCGATCCTACAGATGATATGGATCCGGACCGATCCAAAATCAGAACTGATTTTATCTGACGACTGGAAACGAAACGCTGAAATGGATTAAATCGGATTCGGGTGCCTAACTATTTAGTATTGCCGCATTAAGTTAGGCTTTCAGCGGTCTTTAAAAAGAAACTTGATGCAATAAACGGATAGAAGATACGGTTACGGACCACATTAGAAGAGACGGTTACGGACCACATTGCACCAACTTTTCTTTTTTCCGCATTAATGATAACGAAAAATTAAGAAAACGACCACAAACAATTAACCGTTTCTAGAAATTTACTAAAGTTTAGACTTGCAATATATTTTATTAACTTATAAAATAGAAAAATAGTAATCACTTAACATTTAAAATACGAGTACTTAACAAACAAGATATTACGCTATGTGAATGATTGAAGAATCATTTTTAAATTTGTAATCGACATTCGACAACTCTCGAAGCAAATCTGCGGCCCTAAGCAGCTACCTTAACCCCCTTTAATCAAATCCGATAATAGCAGTTCCTATAGAACAAATAATCCAAATTAGTTGCTTCACACAAAGAAAATTGCACATTAATCTAACGATTAACTTTATAGAAATATATTCTCCATTTACAAACGAATCATAATATTTCATTCAATTTATCGCATGGTAAATGCCAATTAATATTTATAATAACAAGTTATTGAAATATTTTCCCTGCAATTTCCTTTTCACATACCGAAAGCCAAAGAACATTTTCTAATGTATATAGAAAACCTAATTAATCTCTTTATATTAAATATAGCTTAAATGTAGCTTATAGTTAATATTATAATAGCTTGGTACACTGTATAATCGTATAGAGCAAAATAGCATTACATATAATAAACTTTTCACATATAAGCATATCATAAGGAAAATCATGCAATATATACTTTTATGGATATTATGGATGTAGTATATATGTTGTAATGGCATAATAATTATTATTAATATCTGTGTTTCGTTATAAAAGTTGGATACATTTTAATGATTACTTTTTGACTCTTTAACAACACTTTCTCGGTATGTGTCGCATCTTCTCTTGGTATATGTATAAATATAGTTTGCTAATTATCGATCATAACACTGAAGCAAAAGAGTTTTGTTAAAGTGCATCAAATTTTTGCTGAAACTTTAATGGTGTGGTACTTCTTCTTAACGGAAGACGCTAAAGAAAATGCTTTACATTTAACAGAACGTAAAATAAAGAGGAAACGACAAAACAATTATACTTTTCTAGAAATCCTCCCCAAATATCTAAAGCTGCATAAAAAGGAAATTTACTTAAGAAGTGGTTGGTTTTGCCTTGCTTTTTACCAGACGATATCTTTACAAGGACCTTATACATCGCAGAAAAGTATGTCAGATATTTGGTTCCGGATTTTCTTTTTCAACAAAGCATGAAGAAAATGCTAGGAGCTTAATTGACATTTTCCATTTAAACGAGTCCTAGAAGTTCTAGATGCATTTCAAGCGTACAAGTTTGTATTATAGCTACTTTGCAACTAATTGAGAACTTTCAAACGAAAACACCTGTTTTTTAACACCAGTCAGGATTTTCCCACTGCAAGGATTTATAGATAATCAAGGGAAAATATTCTATTTGGCCAGAAGATAATGGAACAACAATTTTATCCAGTAACAAACAATGGCCAACAACGGAAAAATTGAAGCGAAATTGGCATCAACATATAGGAAAAATGAACAGCAATTGATTCTGTAAACTTCTGACCAACTCAGGAAAAGTTTTACATAAATTGCCCCTTTTTTATTGTTAAGCGGCATTTAGACCACACCGGATTAGCCGCCCATTTGAAACTCGTACTCTTACGTATGACGATGTATGCTTCATCGCTAGAATAGTATCCACAACCGACATTTTCAATATCTCCTTCACGAATAACTGCCTAGCAAACAGTATGTGAAATATTTCTCAGTAAGACTTGTCCCGTTCGATGTCCCAAAGGGGCAGGTCTTTGGAACTGTTTGCCAGGATATAGTAGTCTGTGCATGCTGAGGTATAATATTAAATTTGTAATCATTTTTTATGCACTAGTTTGAGCAAGCTCAGAGGAATATTTATAAATTAGCGTTAATCGATTTTTTATTCGCTCCATTTGTGTGATAATGATTCGAAACGTTCACCTCTTAATGTACTTTTTAAGTACTCAAACTGTTCAAGTTAAAAATGCGTGTAAAGGAGACAATCTTTTCATTATTTGCGTTCAGTGACTTAAGCCTGAAGCTCAGTGATTATTTAGTACTAGTTGTCTTTAAAAGAAGTTGTCAACCCTTTTTCTTTTGTGCCACTACTATTTTTCCTTTTGAAAGTTAAAAATTTGATTCTTATAATGAAACGTGTATTAAGTAACTGGAAAAAACTTTTAAAAGATTGGAATCGTGGAAGCCATCACAGTAATCGAGTGTACAAAAGACAAAGAAACGGAAAATGATGATACCGCAAAGAAGGGTTGTGTCGATCAAGATGCTAACGATATTTTTACCAAAGTTTGATGGTGACTACACGCAGTGGACATCGTTCATCGATTTAATTACAACGTTTATCGACAGTAAAGCTTCGCCATCAAATTTCTAAAAACTGCACAACCTAGCGTTCAATCAAAGTTGTGAAGCTGAACAAGTAGTTGAATCAAAATCTGCAATGAGAATTATCGTGAGGTTTTAAAGTCGAAAGGAATCAAACGTTTGCTTGACGTAATCCAGTAAATCGATCCGGTCATCGGCAGTTATCGACATTCTATTCGCAGACAATCATTGAATCTAGTGTTGAAACCATCAACACAATTTCAGTAAAAAAAGTAAAATGTGAATAACAGTTGTCTCATCACAGAACTCACCATTATCGTCATACGGGTGCACACAGGATCATAGCTCGCGAATCATTTTAAAACTGAAGCGTACAAACAATTATGTTCGTGCTGGCCATCAAGATGCTTTTGTTGGCGAAACCGGTAACTCAATATAAATTAAAAGTAAGACGAAGAAATTGTGTGTTTTATTACAATGAATTTCCTCGAAGAAATCACGCTAAGTAAAATCAATTATATATATCCTTATGTCGTTGCTGTGAATGCAAATAGCGTCATCAACTGATCAGAACAAGAATAGTCAGTTATCGGCTCCACTACTCTATAATGTACATTCGAGTCAATGTTTCGAACTCCATTTCTAAGTGTTTGGCGGGATACGTCAAAATCAAACAACCTTGAGATTTTAGTAAAGGACAATGACATGTTATTGGTAGAGCCAAATCTGCCGTAATTATCTCTATACGATGCAACGTTCGCAAAAAAACGTGTTCACGAAGGGCGCGAGACGGGACATTAATTCGGAATTGTCCCATTAAGTTTGGAGCATTGATGCGATCAGTTAAAAGGTTGAAAACAAAGTTCACCAACGATAGACTTCTTCTTCGACCTAACGTTTCAAGATCTGGTTAATATGCAGCGGGCTTCACATGGTAGCAGAACAAAAGTAAAAAAAATTCTGTATCGATTCAGTTTTTGCTAAATGCTCAGCGTAACCTCGACTACAAAATCGAACTGACAATACAATAATATACCAACAATGAATATGGTTTGGCCATCATCGCTTCAATGAGGTAGTTGAAATTAATTTTTGTATCAAATAGTACACCATGGTCCTTTATTTGATGAATATGACTAAGTACTTGTCCGCCGACGCAGTATTCAAATATGTTTGGATATCTTGACCCGTAAAATGTCATCGAGTTACATTTTTGATCATTTAAATGTAAAACACGTTTCCAATTTTGTACTGAACTACAATGCGCTTACGACTCTAGTCATGACCGATATGTAGCCTGCGGAAAGGATATCTGATCACAAATGTCAAAGCCAAACGTTTTGCTACTGAGTGCAGAATTAGGAGATATCCAAATCTAGTCAAACAATGATTCACTATTTTAAGTTAAATGTGAATAGCATTTTGGGCCATCGCAGTATCGAGCGGCAGATGGTTGTATCGTTGTTGAAATTCCGGAAAAAATTGGGAAGTTAACGAATGGCAGCTGTAATCCGATTGGGCTCACACAAACATAATTTTGCGAGCAATATTCAGCTTAAGCAAATTCATGCGTGACTATATACACCAGGATCACACAATAAAATTCTTATTATATGCCTCATCAAGGCGACGTACTCAAAGCATCTTTCGAAGTTACGTGTTGTATTCTATTCGTCATGTCAGTCGATTCAGGTGTATCTCTCCATGCCAATCAAGTGACTAGCAAGTGAAAAAGTTCATTTTCATAGCCGGCATAACACAAATGAATCGCCAAACCCTCATTGACCTAAAATATGTCAATTACCAACGCGCTTTAAGGCGAGAGTCCACAAATGAACCGATCTTCAATTACCGTGACGTACACTGGAAGTGCCGCCTTCATGGCAATTCGACTGCTGCATTAACTATCCACTCTATCAGTCGATTCCCATTCATCTGAACATCATGCCTGGCGCAGACAATCCGAAATCGCTACTGCCACCAAAGATTCAATTACTCGACTTAATGAGTTAGGCCCGCTTCGAGATGCAAAAGTGGTCGGCAGACGACCAATAGTTGCTGAGAACAATTCCAGCGGAGCATTGCCAACAACAAAATCTGTCAACGCTAAATCTGGACTATACGATTAAAACTGTGTGTAACAACGGACAAATTGCGAATCAAAGTCAATGTGGATGAACCAAACTTGTCGCCAACCTTTATTAGAAACATTCCACAAAGGAGGAGGGGCTTGTCAGAATTTTCTTAAAACAAAACTTAACGAAACTTAACTCAGTAGAAAATATGCACACTGCAAGTAGTGAAAAGTATGAAAGGAACTACCGTAACTTGTATTCAGGGATTAGACTTTTTAATGAAGCGAGCAGTTATTGACTGTATTACGGCAGGAGCAGAGTATTGATGGCAAAATTGAATTAAAAACAAGTAATGAAAATACAGTGAGACAGATATTCAAATAGAGCAAGGTTTGGATATAAATTTGCAGGGCATATAACAAGTCCAATAGAGGCCACCAGCATCTTAGGTATAAGGGGTAAAGGAACTTAAAACGGTGATTGCGTTTGATTTAGATGGTAAAAATTAAGATGTACAGAAAGAAATCTTGTGCGACATGATCATACCTGCCAGAACTGAGGCAATTGTTGATTATCAGATGAATTAAAAACTGTCATTGTGTGTGTTTCTGGAGAAATGACAAAAGAATTTTATGTTGGTAATCAGACAACGAAGCTTAAAGGAGGACGGAGTGTGATTTGTGTCATAAATTTTAACCTGAATTCAGTAACTTTAAAAAAATAGGCTGAATGAATATTGAACAACTACTGCAATCCTTATGGAGCGGAACTGGATGTGTAAGGCCAAGAAGCAACAAAAAATTGAGGCATAAGAATAATTTGAATGAGCTGAAACAAAAATGTCTTGAATATAATGATGTGTTGAAACTTGCCCGGGTAATTTAACGCACACTAATGGTCATAGATTTAAACAGTCAATGATGGAGGGTGCAAAAATTCAAAAGTTCACAGAGGACAGTATAGGCTTAGTATAGCCATATGCTTATAAAACCGAGGCAAGAAAGCAGATAAACTATTGGAACAGAGGATTCTAGGGCCAAGTCACAGTCTATACATTTCACCAATAGTTCTGGAAAAAGGGGTTAGAAGAGGATGGCAATAAAAATAAGGATTGTGTGTTGAATTTCGGGCATTGAACAAATATTTTACACTGGATGTCAGTACTAATAAGAAGCTGGCAACTGTGATGGCTCATTATGCATTACCAAAGAAGATAAGGCAGGACGTTACGATCGAAGAAAGTTCGAGCGTTGGTGAAGGAAAGTCGAAGTTCGATGGCACGGAATGTGGGACCATGCAGAACAATGGAGAGACACTTGACTGCGCATCAGATAGAGTAACAAAGAAAAGAAAGGAGAAAAAAGGAAATGAGCCCAGGGTGATTCTGCACGGAAATATAAAGATCGATGATAATCCTTATTTAAATTAAATCTTACTCCCCGATTACACAGATTACCACAACACAACACTTTTGCTTAGTTTTCTTTTATTTATTTACTCGAACCGAAAAACTGTCTAAAACAATCTCAAAAGATATCCAAAAACACTTCTACTAGGACAATTGACTTTCATGAAATCAATTGCCACAGATCACAATTTTACAATTTTATTAAACAGTTGTATTGACTTGTGTCTCTAATCTGAAAGTTGACTTATTCTTTTTTGTAGTTTAGGAGCTTCTAATAAACACAAATTTGGAAAACCAAGTTTTGGATATGTATCATATATTGTATAAATGCCTTAATTTCCTCAAAGATTTTACAGTTGCCTAATAGGGTCGGTTCGTTATGTCCCGATTTCTTTACAATTTTTACAGATTGTGGAGAGGGCCAATTAAGATAATTTCTAGAAAGTTTTGGAGTTTTCTCCTCCTCGTTTTTCGGAAATTCCGTCAAAAATTGGTTTTGGTTCGGCCTCATTCGCGACTTTAACGGATCTCCGTTTAGATGAATCCATCCCAGTTCTCAACCATGCTTCATTGTATTTCTACGGCGGCGGTTGTGTTTAAATTAATTAATCAACTTGAACAGTCGGTCATCTGTGAGAAATTAAAATCAATTACTGTATGCACAACTATGCATAGTTTCGAAAATGTGTGTGTCGACATCATATTTGCATGTACCTACATATATCTAAACATTTATCTATTCTATATAGCAACTAGTATGTTACTTGGTTGCGGTTTATTAGTTTTATGTGTGAAATTACCGATGCACGTATATAATTAAATTTTCGATCTGATATCAAACTATATAATTGTTTTCTGATTAATGTTCGATTAGTGAGTAATACAAATATATAAACTTTTAATATATCTGTATGAACTTAATTTAATGTTCAGGTGCTGTAGTTCATTCAGGTTTCAAGATACTTGAAACAACTGTTTGTCCTGCTTTTATGTGTAAAATAACTGAAAAGCAGCATAAGGGATACAACATTTTACAACAAGAATGGTAGCTGATTAGGGTCCTGAAGTTGATGTATCCTAAGTATAATCACACAAGAGAATCGTACCACGATAAAACATATCAGCTACCAGAAAGGCGTTACAACAACAAACGGTGAAAATAGACGCCGTCATCATTACACAAACTGTATGACACAAGAAAAGAGTACACGTTTAAGTAATTTGGTTGTCCCAATCGATCAGTGGATCAATTTGCGAAATTAAACGACAGAATTTACGCAGAATTTCAAGAGTTTATCAATTCAAAAATCTCATGCCCATTTTAGCCACACCGAAAAAATAAACTTTTAGATATCAGTTGAAGCAAACGTAACATCAGTTGGAGCAGTCATAAAAATTTGCCCGAAAAGACTCGAAAATTCTACAACTTTAAACAGCACTCAACATCGTCATTTAAGTCGACAAAAGTAGTATTCGTATTACCAAAGATAACTAGCCATCAGCCAATTCATCATTTTTAGATAACTAAATGGAGTCTAAGAAATATAAGCATATTAATAAGATCGGAACTGTATTACACTTTGATGTCAATTATTCTAATAAAAGCAGCTGCCGTTCGTACGGAACCCTGTGCTTGGTTCGACGCTTTAGCTGAAACCTCAAGCAACTTATCACTAAAATTTAACGGCTAATTGTCCAGTAGCGCAGGACGATATATTTTCGATACTCCTCCGCTTTTGTATACCTCAGAACTTATTTACTAAGGAAATCTCTATCTGGCAATACTTTTACTACTCTGTTATAAGGAGTGCCACTCATTTAAAAAAATATCAAATAATCAGAAATCGACTAATCAGGAATCGACCACCAACAATGTCAATAGAAAAATATCACTGCCATGACGACATGACTTCACCAACATTGTCAAATAAAATCAAGTGGCACTTCCTTATATTGAAGTACTAAAAGTGCTGCCAGATAGAGATTTACTTAGTGTTTGCGGTGGATATAGAGGAGAGAATCGACAAATATTGGTACACTCAAATGATCGTAGTATGCAAACCATCATTCAGTAACAACATAACAACATTTGCGACTCAACTGGCAACAAGGTATTGTTAAGAACCTTTTAAAGGTGGGATACATTATCGTATTGGTTCTGAAATTGTTGAACGGATCGACGATCTCATAATGGAGACTTGTGATTTAATGGAAATAAAGGCAATTCAAGGGCAGATGGTTAAACTTTTGGAAACAGACGACTGAGAAGGTGGTGTATGAATCTTGCAAATCTATATTGTCTCGTGTTCCACCAGATGATTGTGTCTTAGAGCTGTCGGTTGATGACATTGCCCAACTTTATGTCAAGAGCTCTGGGCATAACATAGCTGTCAAAAATGGACCAACTTGGCACGGTGGAAGGATCATAAGAGATTTGAAAGCAAACAGTTTTGCCAGACGTAGCACGTATATATTCGACACTCTTAGGTGGGTGAGTCTGGTC
>JANTEX010246921.1:0-12619 GCA_024741295.1 Macrocera vittata | reverse complement strand
TCTAGTGTCACATATACATAGGCATTATTAAAAATGGCCGGAGATAGTTGAACAATATGGCCGGAGATGGTTGAATTATTGCGGGAGTTTTAAATAAATGAAATTATTAGAGAACACAATTTACTAATTTAGCATTAATCAAAAGAAATTTGTTGATGAATTACTTCGTATTATATAAGTATAAAAACAAAATTTACAGATTATTCGATATATATATTGAAAATAATAGAGTTATAGGTTATAGTATAACATATAGTTCTATTGGTTTGCTTAACGGAAAAAAAGGGCTCTTTTCTATTTTTACAACAGTCCACTCTACAATTTGTCATGATGTATAAAATTTTAAATTAATTTTTCCTCTTTTAATTAATAAATTCACTTTCAATTATATGATTTTGTTTAATTTTTAAAAATGTTCATATTTTTGGCGCCACAAACCAAAACCGCCGATGATAAAAACATAAAAGATGTGGCCCTCGGTTAATTAGCATTATATAAATCTAGTACTTCTATGGTGCCAATCATTTAAGAAATGATCAACCAATCAGAAATTGACTACTAAAAATGTCGAATAAATATACACACTGCCATGACGCCACCAACTATGTCAAATAAAATCGAGCGGCTCTTCCTTATAATAAAGTATTAAAAGTGCTGCCATATAGACAATTTAATATCGTTGATTTATTAATATTGAGGTTACATCCCATGTGCTCGAATCCCATTTGGTCGAACTCCCATTTTCCAGTATGCCTACTTGTCCGAATTCCCATTTGCCCGAATTTCCATTTGTCCGATTTTGTTTTTATTTGATTTAATGAAAGAAAAAACTAGTAAAAGGTCACTTTTGAGTTTTGACAACTATAGGTTTCTATGAAATTTTAAGATTTTTAATTTGAATATTTGAATGCGACTGCAATCAGATATAAAGTGCTCAGTGGAATTTCAGTGAGATTTGAGGATCACAAGGTTTCAAGATTTCAATAGGAGTGCAATATAATCTCATACAAGATTTAAATATTTCAATGGGATTTCAATAATATATCAAGATTTAAATGAGGCTGTAATGAGAGTCCAATATTTCAATCAAATATTTAAGATTTCAAGGAGGCAGCAATAAGATAACAAGAGTTTAGTGAGATTTCAATATTTCAATGGGATTTGAATACAATTTCAAGATTCAAATGGGACTGTAGTGATTTCAAGATTTTGATGGGACTTTAGTATTTCGAAGAGACTGCAATGATATTTCAAGATTCTATTGAAATTTCATTGGAATTGAAATAAGATTTCACGGTGATTTCAATGAGATTTTAAAATTTCAATGACACTGCACTGCAATGCAATTCCAAGATTTTATTGAAATTGCAATAAGATTTCAATGTTATTCAAAGATTTCAGTGGAATTTCATAAGATTTTCAAAGTGTTCAGTGAGATTTGAGGATTTCAATGAAACTGAAATGAGGTTTCAAGATTTCAATAGGAGTGCAAATTGAATTTGAAAAAGATTTTGAAAGGATTGCGACTGCAATGAGATTTCAACATTATTTCAATAAGATTGCCATGGAATTTCAGGATTTCAGTAAGATTTTAAGATTTTAATGGAATTTCATTAATATTTCAAGATTTAAATGAGGCTGTTACGAGATTTCAAGATTTCAATGAGACTTTAAAATTATGAGATTTCAAGATCTCAATCAGATTGCAGAGATTTCTAGAACAATAAAACAACAAGATTTTAATCAGACTACAATGAAATTTCACGTTTTCACTTGCATTTCAATGATATTTAAAGATGAGACTGCATTGAGATTACAATAAAGTTTAAAGATTTCAATGGAGTTTCAGTGAAATTTCGAGATTTCAATGGCAAATTAATGAGATTTCAAAAGCAATGCCATTTCAATAACACTTTAAATAGAAATTCAAGCATTCATCAAAAAAATTTGAAGATTTTAAAAAATAATTTCAATTAGATTTAAGCTTCCAATGAGACTGTCTGACTGATTACAATACAATTATTAGTGAGATTTTATGATTTCAAGGAGGCAGCAATGACATTTCAATGGGATTTCAACAGGATTGCAAACCGATTTCACTGTTATTTAATGAGATTCCTCCCTTCTAAATAAAGGTGAACGGAGTAGTTGTGTAGTCGTAGGTGGCCTTTCACTACTAGATTTCAATGAGATTTCAATATTTCAATGAGACTGCAAATAGGCTTTTACACTAAAATCAAATTTCAATATTTGAGTGTAACTTTAATGAGATTGTAATGAAACAGAAATGAGGTTTCAAGATTAAAATAGGAGTGCAAATAGGCTTTTACACTTAAATCAAATTTCAATATTTGAGTGCAACTTTAATGAGATTGCAATGAAACAGAAATAAGGTTTCAAGATTAAAATAGGAGTGCCATATGATCTCGAATAAGATTTAAGACAAAAGAATTTCATATTTGGTGGGACTGAAATGATATTTAAAAAATATTTCATAGAGACTGCTAAGAAATTTAATAATTTCAATGGGATTTCAGTGACATTTTGAGATTTCAATAGGATTTCAATAAGTTTTCTAGATTTAACTGAGATTGTAATGAGATTTCATTATTTTAATGAGAAGTTAAGATTTCAAGGAGGCAGCAATAATATTTCAAGATTTCCAATGTAATTTCAATGAGGTTTTAAGACTTCAATTAGACTGCAAGTTTTTAATAGAATTTCAATTACCGTATTTTTTTGGACAGTAATAGACGCCGATCGCATGAAATACCGTACATGTACGACCAAGATCGTATGTCCTGCTACACATCAAAACAAACGTGTGCTTAAATAAACTATACAAACAATATTCGGTGGTTAACCGAATGTATTTGCTGAGCTTTGCTAACCTGGATCGATAATGCAATTGTGAATATAATTTATTAAGTGTCGTTTTCAGAAGAAGAATGTAGGCTGGGTTCAGACGATCGATGGCAGTATTAGACATTTTGCCATTTTTATCAATAATAAAACCTTTTCGCAAACGTTTTTTTTCAATTATACGGGGTATGGTGGTTGAAGCGATTAAACTGCCGATGTAGGCTTTCTCCCATGCCATTGGATGCGGAATGGTAGGACGATGTTCAAATACGGTGACAACCCAATAGTTCCCGAAGTTTGGCAAACATTTTCAAATTGAGAACCTTCGTCCATTGATTCTGTGAGAGGAATTCCAAAACGAGATACAAAGTTAGAGACAAATGTCCTAGCGATGGTTTTGGCCGTCATGTTAGGAATGAGGTACGACTCCGCGGCCATCTTGAGAACCGGTCAACAATCGTAAGTATATACATACACGTTTCCGACAGACACAGGAAGTTGACCGACTAAATTAATTGTATGTGGTCCAATCGACCATTCGAAATTCAGTGTGTCGGTGCACCTTGAACTTCTGACATATTTGGGCAAAAATACCTTGTACAATGTACATCTGTCATTTCGTAGCCATGATTTCTGGATAGCGCCGAAATGATTCTAGCTTCTAGGGCCGATTTTTTCCCGATGCTGGTCTTAACGTATTTTTTAATTTTACATTTAAAAATCGATCAACGGCAACCCTTACTTTAAATGAGGAGATGGTGCCTTCGACAACATTGACTTTAGTTCATCGTCCAAAATTTGTTGTTGCATGAATTTGTCATGATCAATGTCCATGTTAACTGTAGCACTTTTTAAACTCGTACGTGAGAGAAAGTCGGCCACAACACTTGTCTTCCGCTGACGTGACGGATGTCAGTAGATAATAGAGAAATAAATTCTAAATGTGTGGTTTGGAGTGGACTTCTTTCGGATTTAATTTTTTTTGCATAATCCAATGGTTTGTAGTTCGTATATACTGTGAAACTCTGCCTTCGAAAAAAAGGGTCTGCTTTGCGGCCAAGAATACAGCCACTAATTTACGATCAAGGCTTAAATTTTTGCTAAAAAAAATTAAAGTGGTTTGACGACTCCGAAAACAATATTGGATGCATCGGTCGTGATACTGAATATAGCATTGTCTAGGGGGTGAACTAGAAGAGTAGCCGTAGCTAGTACGTTCTTAGTTGAATTAAATGTAATATGGCAATGCTCAGGCCATGTAATATCCGGTTCGACCTTTCAAGACATTGCTGCCAGATGAGCGTAGATGCGTAAAAGTTCACCATACCCGTGAATTGTTGGACCTGTCAGATAGACGACGGTAAGTCTACAATTGACGAAATTCTCTCTTTAGTAGGAGGTATACCGTCGCATGAAATTACAGATACATTTTGGATCGAATCTAGGTCTCTGCCCCATAGGCAGACTTTTATTTGGCGCCCTTTCCGTAATTCCATAATTCGGGAGGAAACTAAAAATTACGTCCGATCCCGAATTTACCTAAAAATGTGCAATCCAATATATATATATATATTACCATATATATGCGTCCAATTGGCAGTTTTCTTGCTCTAAGACCTACTCTCGTTTGAGGTAACTAAATGCATTCATATAATTTATGACGACTGCATTCATATAATTTATGACGACTGGCTGGTTTTAGATTATTGATTCTGTAAAACGCTGCAATACTAATTTACTGTATTATACATATACATAGAGAATGTATATGTATATATATAGTTCAAGCAAAATCATTAAAAATACAATACTTATTCAATTTGCAAACCAATGAACTAAACTTAGGTTAATAGTTTAAGTAACCTTAGGTTAATAGTTTAAGTAACCTTAGGTTAATAGTTTAAGTAACCTTTAACCTTTTGAATAGTTTAAGTAACCTTTAGGTATAAGGGAATTAAAAAGTTTGATCGGTGGTCTTTGAAGACATAATGCAGTTATAATTATTATAAGAGTCATAAATTGTTTTTACCCCTAATCGCTTACATCTTTGAACAAAATAGTGCAACCAAGTTAGCATTAAAGATTGTCATTGAGCATCTAGCGGGACACAATGGGAGGGGCCCGTTACCCAATTTCAGATTTATTTGCACTATTTTTAGTTGTTTCGTCCATTGTTGGTAAAGCTGGGACCCATCAGGCACATCACGCTTTTAAGCCTGGAAACTTTACGAACAAGTCTGTGCGACAAGACATCAACCATCAAAGTCACTGCACAATCAAAAACAATGTCACGCATTTGGTCAAATATTTCGAAGCTCAAAATAACGCCTAGGTTCCGTTAAACCTACCTCCAACAATTATAAGAGTAGCTGTATAAGTGAGTAGAGATAGCCGCAAATGCATACATAACTAATACTTTTATGGTGAATTTTTTTAAAATTTGAAATAGTTGGCAAAGTTTCCCATTACAGATACAGGAATTAAAAATGGAAACAATGTTAGGTTAGGAAAACTTTTTTTTTTTCAATTATAAAATTAGCAGCAAGTATGGTGAGAAAATTACCAAAAATGTAAATGTTTTTGAAGATATTTTGTGTTTCTTATTGTTTTTAGTTAATTAATTTTAATTGATTTTTTTAAAAAAAATTTTTACGAATTCATCTTAGTCACAGCGAAACTTACCCTTTCCAGCTGATTAATTAATCAGTATGACAAGTCAACCTAACAAGCTCATGAGAGCAGAGTCACTAAGTTCTCTCTTTGTATAAATGCACTTAACGTTAGTGCGATTTTTTTAAATCAGAATTTTTTACATGAGTGCGAGTGAATAATAAGATAGGCTACTAATGCGAATATAGAGTATGAAGTTTTATGATTTTAAATAATTTCTGCTCCACTTTACATTATACTAATAACGTAATGTTGGTTTTAGGTCCGCAATTTGAAAGTTTGATAACAACTGGATAAGTACCTATACTTATACATTTGTATATTGTTTTCAAATAAGTTTTAAAATTCAAATCTTAAAACTTATTATAAACTCAATAAGTAGCTACGCAATCAATTGCAAATTAATACATTTTTGAATGAGCTGTGTTGTATGTATATTATATACGTTTACCTTTTGGCGTTCCAAAAGATGCTGAACTTTGACTGTTATCGGACATACTGTAGCAACTATACAAACAAGTTCTCTATATCACTTAAGCTTAAAAAATTTCAAGTTGTAAATAAATTAATTTTGATTAAGTGTATACCTTAAAATATATATTTATTTTATATTTTAAAGTCTTTTACAATTTGAAAACAGGCTTAACTTTAAACATTTATATGCGTCAATATAAAACGAAAAACTAATAAAACATATATCAGCTGTTTGTTGTGGGTAATAGAATACGACTAAGTATATTACATATCAAAATTCAAATGAAATTTATACAAATAGCTATACGAACTCTCTCAAATATACATTTGCGCTACAACTACAACGGTATTGATTTAAATTAAAGCATTTTGCTTGTATTTGTTGAAAGTTCTCAATATGCTATACTGCATTTCAATGTAAACTGAAAAGTGGAAAGAAATGGTTTTATCTTTATAGGAACAGTGTCGTAACTTTGGATGGGGGCTGTTCGTTGGACTATTATTATCTTTTACTTTATAATAATTCTGAAGAAAACTTTAAATAGTTTCTAAGAGTTCTTATGAAAGAAGTTTTTAAACATTTAGTCTGCGGCAGCCACCTTTTTCCATCTTTCTTTATAATAATATTCAGAGATCTGTAAATGACTTTATTCATCTTATAACAGAAATGTTAATAAAATATTTTAATTATGACAAACATTGTCTGATTTAGTAAATTGACTAAATAATTTCACGAGAAGACTTTTTAACGAATTTACATAAATTAGTCAATAGCATTTTAAATGTTTAAACTTTTATAACAAAAATAAAAATAAATCTATCAAAATTAACATATTTGAATATCGTTAAAAACCGAAGAATGTATTCTACAGAAAAACAAATTTTAAAAGTTAAAAATCATTAGGTGACTGTATCTTTGTAAATACGAATGTTACAACTATCAAAGTGGAAACTTTTTAAAAAGGTTCAAAATTGAAAACCATAAGCCATGACCCATTAAATGATTGAATTATTCCACAGAATTATTAATTTAAAATGTAAAAGCCTGAAATAATCTTTTAAAATGGTTAGAAAATGAAACCCTCTCTAGTCGAAACGCTTATTTTCCAAACTCCTCCCCGCGAAAAAACCCCAGTTTTATCGCGGAGAATCCATATGGAACTCCACAGGATTTTTGTATGAAATGTTACCTTAATTTCGATACCCCCTTTTAATTCAATATAAATGACACGTGTGTATTAATAAATCGCAGGAGATATATAAGTCCCAGAGATTACAGGCTTATTCCAGGCAATTCAAAAAAAAATCAGAAAATTTCGAAGAAAATCTGACAATTGCAGAGAATACAGAAAAATCCGGGGCATATTAGATACTCAGAAGAATTCCTAATTCAAGGCAATTCAGCCGAATGCCAATGAAAATCCCGTACAATGCCTGAAAACTCCATTGAATTTTGTGATATTACATACATTTTATGGAGCAGAAAATGCCTGTGAACTTTATAGCAAACCAGATTTCTTATTTCCAGAAAATTGAGTGGCTGGAAAATTCAGAAAATTTAAAGTATCCCTGGGAAATCCAGAAAATTATGGGCTATTTCAGGGGATTCTTATTTCCAGGAAGTGCTGTGTATGTAAAATTGCCAGAGAATTATATATATTTTTTATTTTTATTCCCGATGAATATGTAATTACAATTCAAGTCATGGTTGCCCGTTAAGTTATACAGTTTACATACTACTGGATAATTTTCGATTTTTCCCATAACCATAATTTTTGAATAATTATGTGAGGAAGTAGGTATTGTATATTTTCTTATTGCGTTTCCGTGTTATGGGTAATTATTTTTAAACTTCATTATACAACAATTTAGCGTGTTCATGTGTGAATATCAAAACCGAGGGATACCTTCTGGAGAAATGCCGCGGGAGATATAGAAGAAATACCGAAGAATCTCCGGGAAAATTCCGAGAAAGTCCGAGAAATTCCGGAGAAATTCCGGGAAAGTCCGAAAAACTGGGGAGAAATTCCGAGCTCTCAACACACAATAAACTGCTCCTTTACCGGCAAATTCTGAAAATTCTGGACATATGGTATCCAGCTCTGGGACTGCACTAAAAAAACGATCGCTAAAATTATACAAACGTTCCAGAATAGGGTTCTTCGTGGCATTGTCAATGCTCCGTGGTACATCAGAAATGAAGACCTACACAGGGATTTACAAATGGAATCAATCGACGAAGTTATAAGGGAGCAGGCGACGAAGCACGAATTAAGACTTCAAATGTGTGAAAGCAATTACCGAAAGAAGACTAAAGCGAATGAGGCCACTGAACCTGGCGATTTCTCCCTGACTTGATGTTATGGAGTAACACGAAAAGGAAGTAACTAGTGGATTAGAAAGGGACACATGTGCAGTATCAATTAGATAGATAAGTTAAGGATCAACTAAGGGCTCAGTTGTAATATTGTAAATAAAAAGAATAAATTATTCAAATAAAAAAAAAAATAAAAAGTTTAAAAAATATATACCATATATACCCTCGAAAAACTTCAAATTGCTTTTTTAGGCTTTTGCGACTAAAGTATTTTAAAATAAAAAAAGAATCATCATTATAGGCGGATCTCTCTATACAAACGAGACTGATTTTATTTATATTTTTGATCGTCGTAATAATTGATTAATGCATTTAAAAGTCAAAAATTGGATAGACACACATTTTTTTTAGTTACGCCTGTATAAACCTTTATTATTCAATTACATGTGAAACACTCGAAAAATAGGTTGGAAATTTCGGCACAAAAAACTACCCCTTATTGAGAGTGCTGCTTTAATGTTACCAAAAAGCACATAATGAATTTTGCTAATTTAAAAGTGGATTAGTTTCAATGTATGTATATTCTTACTTAGATGTAATCGATCTAAAAAATTGCATACACATTTTTTGGCCTACCCTATCTGTGTGAATTCTGGCCAATAAGAGGTAAAAATAGTGGACATGCAATTCAATGATATATCAATCTTTCTACTAAGGCTGTTATATACATATATGGCGGCTAAATCTAAAATTTGGCAAAAATTCCGAAAATCGGGCGAAATGCAGACAAAATCGGGCATTCGGGAAAATAGGACCAAAATCGAGAAAAAACCGATTAATCGGGCGATGTGGCCACACTGGCCATAATTGCTGAATCCGTCAACAGACAACTTGTCAGTTCTATATATATGGCCCGAGTGGCAGGATATGTGAACAACACTTCGTATCGCTTTTCTCGTCATCGTCCGATCGTTACTACGGCCATTAGCTCAAAATAATCTACTCCGATTTCAGTAAATGTTCGAAATGAACGATTGACCCTACATAAACTTCTGTACTGGTGCTATTTCCGGTGGTATTGGTTTGGCTCTTTGATTTTACATTGGTAGCGACCAATGTATGGTAAAGTTCTATCCGCCTCACCTATTGATAAACCAGTAATTTGGTTAGGGATGCGCAGCTTCTTCGTGGTAATATTTTATTATAAATTTTGAAACATGATTCTTCGATGGCAGAATAATTGAAAAATGTTGCCTCTTCACTTATTTCATCCGAACTGATTGTATGTCCATTGATTCTCATAATTCGTTCATCTTCCAGATATGTTGATAATGTGACTGCTTCCTTAGGTTGCTTCATTACTGCTTAGTCGGTATAATTCGGGAAAGTTCCGTGATTGTTTGAATCTGATTCTGATAACTGCGTTTCCCGCTTTTTTAAGTTCTTTTACTGTTAAACCTTGATTTTATTTTATTTTGGTTATTCTTAATATTATGTATAAAACGTTTAGTCCGTGCCACTGAGCAGTTCCGTTAGTATCCAGCCAATGCTGCTTTCAATTCCAATTTTGGTATAAATACAAGTTTCAGGGGTTTTGACATTACAAACATCAGTATCTCCATTGATCATTTCCATTCGCTGATCTGATACGGCGACAAATGTTTGTTGGCTGGCGTCTTAGAGTGTGTGTAATTCAATTGATTTTACGTCCATTATGTTGCGCGAGAAGCCTCTATCAATATGGAATGTTGAAATAGTTTTTAATTAATTTACCACAAATTCAATTTTTTTCGTTTTCGTTCGTGATCTGATCTTCTTTTCTGCAATTTTCCCAATCGGTAGAACATCATCAAAATTTATACTTTTTAATTTGTTGGGAAATTTTTTACTTGGCAGCGATTGAATTTCGTTACGACATCTAATCCACTAACTCACCACTGAATTGTATCATATTCAATTCATCGATTAATTTACGTAATGATTTTCAGTAGTTACTTGTACAGCTCTGGTGTGTGATTCGATTCATTTGCATTTATATTTTTTATCATTTGCGATAAATATGATGAGCATGAATTTCTAAAACAGTTAAATTTTGAATACCGTTTCTTGAGGCTCTATATTTCAATCCATCCTTAAAAAATAATTGTGCGAGCCTTTTTTTATGAATATGTATTCTGTTGAGCGTTTATTTTATATCAGTGTAGAAACCAATCTTCCATTGAAGAAATTGAATAAAAAAACACAAAACACAAAGCCATTGAGACTTTCACCAGCACTTTTTGCAGCAGCACCAATAACGATTCTCATTCGTTATTTTTGTCCATTTTATTTTCCACCGATTAAAATCTATTCAACGCCACACATTTTTACTTTGAGGTAGCTCTCTTCATATTTCCCAAGTAATCCAACTTCCCAGTCGTTCAATACTCTTCTGACTGTACTATTCATGATTTTGATAGTTTTGTTGTTGAACTCGGTGGTAGACTATCGATATTATATGATTTCTTTACTAATTCATTGACTTTCAACATTAAATTCATTGGACAGTATAACAAATTTCTACACAGAGAATCTTTTGGCCCCAACACCACAAAAAAAATTAACCCGTAAATCGGTAGAAACTACCGAAATCGCGGTTAAATCAACCAATTATCTTTTAATATTAACTAATTTACGGTTTAACCTACCGTTTGGTTAAAATCAACCAATTTTGGATGTTGAGATTAAATCAACTTCTTCGGTGTTAATTTATATGAAAAAATTAAGCATTGTGCGGTGGATATTACCGTTTAAGATTCTCTGTGTATAACAACATGACAACTCACGATTTGGTTTCAAATTGAGTACCGCATTTTGAACTACCTAAGCTTAAATGTGTACAATAAATGATTGTGATGTACAGTAAATACAACAAAAAATTTGAAGTTACTTAAGTTAGAAGATTTGTTGGCTAAGGGAATAGTTAGCGACTCATTTTGTAAAATCAAAAACGAAATTGTCCGAATAAATCTTTACGCGAAAAAAAAATTGTTCAAGCCAGACCATTTCCAATTGCCTGACTGCAGTGTCATTTAGGAATTTAAACGATTAGATAAATTCGTTATAATTGAACGAGTTAATCTAATCATAACTCTGATTTGTGTGATTACCGGCAGCTAAAAGTCTAGTTTAGGTGGCTATTGCCGAATTTTAAATAAGTGTAGCGAAACTGTCATCAAGAGATAATGGTGTCTACAACCTTCATCAGAAAATCAAGTTCAAACAATATATTTACTAAGATTAATCAGGGGTGGCATGTCAACCGAAAACAATTGTTAAAAATATGGGTATAGATGATCACTACCAAAGGGATCATCGAACACTAACTATCCGAAGCCTTTCTGCCAGTAGGAAGCGGTCGACATCTTGTTGGTGTACCGTCATTATGGATATACAGATTTTCATCGTCAATCAAAGATTCAATAAGGTTTGGCCTACCACCCTCTTGCACAAGACCCCACGTGTAACTCTGGGCATTGAAATGACCCAAAATAACAGTTGATTGGTCTTATTGACCTAGCATTTAGGTTAAATGTATGAGGAATATAGAGGGAAAATATATTTAGTGGAGCGTCTGATACAAAAACTTTGCAGCATACGTACTCTAGGTTCGATGAGAAGTTTACTCTGGTATAGTTTATGCCGTGCCTGATTGCCTGCGTGGCACCTCCGCGGAGACGTTCAATAGGAAAACTCCTAATTTGAAAGTCTTCATTCGGTTGAAGCTATGTCTCTGGATAGGATAGGTGATACAAAAATTGATTGATTTTAGAGTTAATACCACCACAATTTCACTGGAGAAATCAAATTCTGTGCGCATGTTACCGTTTTCTTGTATGAGGAAAGTATCGAAATAAGTGATTCACCCAAGGTTGGAATGGTGACTGGAGAATCAACAAAAACTCTCACCAACTCAATTTGGTTTCCGAAAGGGTACTGCATTGCATCGCTATCGTCAAATGTGTGCGCATGTTTTGCTCGAAAATCTATTAGTATGTCGGTTTTCTTGGATATTGAGGCGGGTTATGACAAAGTTAACGAAATATTGTGCGACAAAATGTATCGAATGAGCATTCCACAAAAGTTGGTACGCTTTATTTATGTATTTTTAATACTGGATACATAAATCATCATCTTTTAAGTATTTGGGTGTTTATTTTGACTCGAAATTAACATGGAATATTCATGTTGGTTACACTGTAAAAAAATTCTCAGACGCATTAATTGTCTGTTGCTGGGGAGCTAATCTGGGTGATT
>JANTEX010246810.1:0-12619 GCA_024741295.1 Macrocera vittata | reverse complement strand
AATAAACGCGTATAGATATACCAGGGATGCACTTCAAAATAAAATGTTTGTATACTGTACATGGAAAAAATGGATTTAAGTGTTGGTCATATGGATGATAAGCTTGAAGAATTTCCGTAGGTCCGTAGCATAGTGGTTAGAGCGGTCGAGCGCCAATCGGAAGGACGTGTGTTCGACTCCCACTGGACGCCCGATATTTTTCAGAGGCAAAATCTTCCTAGTGTACATCTTCTCAAGTTCAACCTAATCAAAGTTTTAATTAATCTCCTATAGTTTCAAAACAATATTGAAAACGTGGGAAATACTTTCTAGGGTCAAATGTTTCGAAAAAATAAGTTAAGAAATTGTTCCAGAGGGTAGAAGGGGTAAATAATAAAGATAATATAAATTGTTTTCTTAATTTTTATTTATTTATTATTTATATATAAATTAAAACATTTATTACAAAAAAGTACAGTTTTCTCTCAAAATACAATCGGTAAGTGTTAAGTAATAATAATTATTCAGATTGTGAACCTAAATTCGTTACAAATTAACAGTTTCAATAAGATCAAATTTATTTAAGTATATATATATAGTTCAGTAAAATGTTATTCTAATTTTTATTTAGCTTTTGATTAAAAACAATATAATAGTTGTCACCCTCAGTAAAAATATGATGGATAAAACACATGGTATTAATACCGAGGTAGTTCTCCAGTTCATAAACATCAGAATAATATCAAAATTTAATAAATTTAAGATTGTCTATTTCACTACATCTCTTTGAACAACGTTTTTAATTTAAATAATGTTGTTTCAATTGTTTTATATTTCCTTCCTCTGATTATATCCAGAAATGAATGAACGATCTTAAGAATTGTCAGATAAACAATCCGATGTGCGGTGCTAGAGAAAAGTTACTTACAAATATATGATTTGATCGCGTGTATTATTTTAGGAATAATTGCTTTTGTGAGAATCTATTATTAAAACTATAGATGATTACAAACGGTTTTATAGTTTTTTCCGATTTTTTTCACACATTTTCAGTTTTTTTTGGCAGTTTTCTTGCTTACACTATGTCAATTGATTAATTAAGTTAAGTGCGCAGATTTTAATTAAAATTTTTAATCGAGTTTTTTTTGAGTGCGTATCATCTGCGCCAGTTTGTTTTTAAGGTCTTCAAAGTTTTCTACGCAATTTTGTTGTCTCGATATACTAACATTTGCCATTTGTCGGTGCTTTTGGTCTGCATATCTTACTTCGGCCATTCGAACCATAAACAATATTACATGAGAACGTAAAGTAGCCACATGTTGATGATTTCGTGTAGTATGTCGATTCAAATTTATTATCTTCTGGTGGTTTTTTCGAGTTATCTAAGCTACCGCTTACCGATTTTGTGACTGTAACATATGTGTCAGGTTTTTTCGTTCCCTTGTCTTCGGTGCTGTTCACATGCTTCGATGGCAAAAATCGGGTTTGGTATTTCTTTTCTTCCACTTTTCCCTTGAATCCGTCCGGTATTCGCTCGGTTGTTGACGAAATTGGATAAATTTGTGTTTTACCATTTTGTGTTTGTGTCAAACGATATTTAATGGATGGATTTGGAACAGCCGCTTGTTGTTTTTGTGTTGGTGAATTTTGCGAAAAGGTTTTTGCCGAATCAGATCGGTGATAATTTTTGATCGATCTTGGTGTTGTGGATGCTGTGGTGGCTGCTGTTGTTGATGCAGCTGTTGATGTTGATGTCGTCATCGGTGTTGTTCTGGGTGCTGGCGTATTTGTTGTTGTTTGACGCTCAGTTGTTGTTCGCTGTGCTTTCTTTTCGGCTTTGTCTAATTTGACGATTTTTTCAGTTTTATCCACTTTACTGGACTTTGATTCCAAATCACCGTTAACACGATCCGGAGGATAATAATCTTCGTCATCGTATTCCTCGTCATCTTCTTCGTATTCGATTTCATCATTGGCTGGATTGTATGCGGTTACTGTAAATAACATTATATTAAACAATAATCATAAATTTTAAAGTAACTTTTGCGCTGCTATTTAAAATGAAACAGTCCACGCCAGTTGTAGTAACATTTTTATACCTGCCGTTTGATGAGACGTTCTCAGACGCATATTATTAACGTCAGCTATGTCTGAAGATATTGCTGGCGGACGCGAAGTATATGTTGCTTCGGGAGTATTTCTATAGCCGAATAAAACATTTTCGACATTCAGTATTTCAAAGCTATAAGATATTAAGTAATTATTACCTATTAGACCTAGCGAATTGTCCAATAGACTGGAATAGTTGCTTATTCTTTTCGCGATAGCTGGCTACTTGCTCTTTTGTGCCCGAAGCAGCTTGTGCGGCACCATGATAGGAAATACCATATCTAAGAGCAACACACGTGATTAAACGACATTCTTATCGATTTACCTGAACTTATTACTTAAAGTTGCCATGAATTTGCGATTGACTTTGGCCAGAATGAGCACCGGATTGAGCAGACGATTGTCCACCACCGTTAAAAACGTTAGTTTGCTCTTCGCCATTTTCGTTTTGTGGACGGAATCCAATTTGAGCTTGTGATGATGTTTGTCCGGGTCCGCTGCCTTGCGCATCAGCCAGGCCTCCTTTTTCGTTTGCTTGCACTTCCGATTGACTCAAATGCTGTATACCACCGCTTTGTGAAGTGGCTGATGTTCCACCTGTCTTTGAATTGATTTCAACTTGTGCCTGGGATTTGCCCGCGCCACCTGTACCCTGTGAAGAGCTCATTGCGCCATCAGGTGTACCAGCCACCTGTTTGAAATACAGAAAACGGTTTGTTTATAGGGTTTATTTTTGTGTTCACATGGGTGAAATCGATACCTGAGCTTGAGCTGATCTGTCTTTGTCAGATGTTTGTGCACTGGCCGAAAACGAACCGGATCCACTGTATGAACCTTGCACTTGTGTTTGTGCAGTGCCGCCATTTTTTGTTCCTTGCGCACTTGCTACTGCTTCACCATTTTTAACGGAAGACTCAGCTTGTGAAAATGAATCATCTTGGAGTTCCACAGTAGTTCCAGGTAGAACAATACCATTCACACCCGTATATGAACCAATGTTAGCACCAGGATATGGGCCAATAATTCCATTAGGTTGGCCACCCGGATATTGTGTACCACCTGGATGCTGTCCAGATCCACCGTCACTGTAGATAGGTCGTCCTTGAGAATCGTATCCCTTAATAATTTGCCCAGGTTTCCCACCGACACCGTTTAGGCCACCGTCACCATATATTGGCTTTCCTTGTGAATCGTATCCTTGCACTATTGGGCCAGGTCTTCCTCCGGAATCACTACCATAAATCGGTCGCCCTTGAGAATCATATCCTGTTACTGCTTGTCCTGGTCTGCCAGCACCATTTGTTCCAGCTCCGTCGCCATATATAGGTCGACCTTGAGAATCGACTCCGGTTACAACTTGACCTGGTTTACCACCAGTTCCGCTATATCCGTCACCGTGTATTGGTCTACCTTGTGAATCAAGTACTTGAACCAATTGTCCAGGTCGGCCACCGGTACCGCCGTTCGCTCCATCTCCTGGTCCGTAAATGGGACGTCCTTGAGAATCTACGCCCACCACTACTTGACCTGGTTTACTATCGGCCGCTCCGTATATAGGTCGTCCTTGCGAATCATAGCCTTTTATTACTTGACCAGGTAGTCCACCATTGCCTCCAGATGCACCAGGAACACTGCCGTCACCATAGATTGGACGTCCTTGTGAATCATATCCTTGTACAACTTGTCCCGGTTTTCCTCCAACACCAGTACCGGATCCGTCAGCGGGTCCATATATTGGGCGACCCTGTGAGTCATAACTAGTTATAACTTGTCCCGGTTTACCACCCACACCAGTTCCAGGCGCACCAGATACGGTACCATCTCCGGGTCCATATATTGGACGACCCTGTGAGTCATAACCGGTTATAACTTGTCCTGGTTTGCCACCAGCACCAACTCCCGGTGCACCAGATACGCTACCATCTCCGGGTCCATATATCGGACGACCCTGTGAGTCATAACCGGTTATAACTTGTCCTGGTTTACCACTGATACCAGTTCCAGGTATGCCTGATGTGCATCCGTCAGCGGCGCCGTATATCGGGCGACCCTGTGAGTCATAACCGGTTACAACTTGTCCCGGTTTGCCACTAACACCAGATCCGGGCACACCTGATGCGCTTCCATCTGCAGGTCCGTAAATTGGGCGACCCTGTGAGTCATAACCGGTTATAACTTGTCCTGGTTTGCCGCTAACACCTGCACCCGGCACACTTGATGTACTTCCATCCGCGGGTCCATATATCGGACGTCCCTGTGAGTCATAACCGGTTATAACTTGTCCTGGTTTGGCGCCAACACCTGCACCCGGCACACTTGATGTACTTCCATCCGCGGGTCCATATATAGGACGTCCCTGTGAGTCATAGCCGGTTATAACTTGTCCTGGTTTGCCGCCAACACCTGCACCCGGCACACTTGATGAACTTCCATCTGCGGGTCCATATATGGGACGTCCCTGTGAGTCATACCCTTGTACAACTTGTCCGGGTTTGCCGCCGAAACCACCATCAACAGGTCCATAAATTGGTTGACCTTGTGAATCGTATCCTTGTACCACCTGTCCCGGTTTTCCGCTGGCACCAGTTCCTAGCACTCCAGATGTAGGCCCACTGGGTCCATAAATTGGCCGTCCTTGGGAGTCATATCCTTGAATTATTTGTCCTGGTTTTCCACCTGAACTAGGTCCAGTTACGCCTGTTGTTGCGGCGTCGCCGTAGATGGGTCGACCTTGTGAGTCATATCCTTGAATAACTTGCCCCGGTTTTCCACCGGTTGCAGGTGCACTGGCATCGCCATATATTGGCCGTCCTTGAGAATCGTAACCTTGAATTACTTGTCCCGGTTTTGCACCTGGCATTGTACTGACTGCTCCTGAACCGGGCACTGATCCTGGCCCACCACCAGATCCGTATATTGGCCGACCTTGTGAGTCATACCCCTGGATAACTTGCCCTGGCTTTCCACCAGCACCTGTTCCAGATGTGGCTCCATCTCCTGGACCATAGATTGGTCTGCCCTGCGAATCGTAGCCTGTTACTACTTGACCTGGCTTTGCACTCGTCCCATCACCATATATAGGTCTCCCTTGTGAATCATATCCTTGAATAACTTGTCCTGGTTTACCGCCCACATCTGTTCCAGGTTTATCTCCGTATATTGGCTTTCCCTGAGAATCATATCCTTGAACTAACTGACCTGGTTTTCCACCTGCACCTCCATCCGGACCATATATAGGACGACCTTGTGAGTCGTACCCTTGAATTACTTGTCCCGGCTTTCCAGCACTTACATCGCTATCGGCTGATCCGTATATCGGTTTACCTTGAGAGTCGTAGCCTTGAATAACTTGTCCTGGTTTTCCAGTTGCTCCTGCGCCTGTGCCATCAGCATATATGGGGCGTCCTTGGGAGTCGTATCCTTGAATAATTTGGCCCGGTTTTCCGGCCACTGTAGATCCGGTAGTATCTCCATATATCGGCTTACCTTGAGCATCATAACCTTGTATAACTTGTCCTGGTCTTGCACCTACTGATGGTCCATCGGTCGGTCCATAAATAGGACGACCTTGTGAATCATATCCTTGAATTACTTGACCTGGTTGTCCACTGACCGCTGATCCTGGTACACCAGGAATTCCACTTCCAGACACGCCTGCGTTAAAATAAAAAGAAACAAGAAATGTGGTTTTAACAACTACTGATAGGACTTATTCATTATGTACCTGGTCGCTGATCTGGTTGACTGGCAGCATTGAGTACCTCATTGATTGATAATGGTGTTTGCCCCGGCCGTAATGTGTCACACTTTACTAGACAGAAGCCGGCCGGTAATTTAAGTATATCGCGTAACCCTGCATATAAATCGGACAACTTGCTAGGCGTGTCGACAGCTGTGCTACTAGGTGATCCATAAATAGGTCGTCCTTGGGAGTCATATCCTGTAATGGTTTGACCAGGTTTTCCTCCAACACCAGTACTAGATCCGTCTGCTGGTCCATATATTGGCCGACCCTGTGAGTCATAACTCGTTATGACTTGTCCCGGTTTACCACCCACACCAGCTCCAGGCGCAACAGATGTACTTCCATCTCCGGATCCATATATTGGCCGACCTTGTGAGTCATAACCTTGTATAACTTGATTAGGTTGTCCATCGCCGCTTCCATAAATAGGTTTGCCTTGAGCATCATATCCGGTTATTGATTGTCCCGGTTTTGCGGCAACAATAGCAGCTGGTGCACCAGCTGGTGGTCCATCACCATAGATAGGTTTTCCTTGCGAATCATAACCTTGAATAACTTGTCCAGGTTTTCTTGAAGTCCCGGTATCTGGAGTGCCATAAATGGGTCGACCTTGAGAGTCGTATCCTTTTACAACTTGACCAGGTTGGCCGCCTGTACCTGTTCCAGGTGCACCACTTCCATCACCGCTACTGTAAATGGGCCGTCCTTCTGAATCGTAACCACTAATCGTTTGACCTGGCTGACCAGTGGCACTGCCACTGCCGTATATAGGTTTTCCTTGTGAATCGTATCCGGTAATGACTTGACCAGGTTTTCCATGGCCAGTTGTTGCGCTATCGGCATATATTGGTTTACCTTGAGCGTCGTATCCTTGAATGACTTGGCTAGGCTTATCTGCACCATCTCCGCTTCCATAAATAGGACGACCTTGAGCATCGTATCCGGTTACCACTTGTCCGGGCTTACCTCCTGTACTCGGTCCGGAAACACCAGGTGATGCACCATCGCCGTATATAGGTTTGCCTTGAGCGTCATATCCTTGAATTACTTGACCCGGCTTTCCACTTCCACTTGAGTCTGGTGTAACTCCTCCGCTGCCAGTTCCGTATATAGGTTTACCTTGTGCATCATAACCTTGAATCACCTGTCCTGGTTTTCCGGCGTCTCCAGGACCCACAGATGTGCTGCCGCCTCCTGGTCCATAGATAGGTCTTCCCTGGGCATCATAGCCTTGAATTATTTGTCCTGGTTTTGAACCACCAACGGTACTCGATGGACCATCGGGTCCTACACCACTGCCACCAATTCCGGAACTAGGCGCTCCCGTTGCTGATCCTGAATCACCATAGATTGGCCGACCATGGCTATCATAACCCTGAATTGTTTTGCTTGGTGTGCCATCTGGTCCCAACCCTGATGCTGGACCACTTCCATATATTGGCCGACCCTGAGAATCATATCCTTGAATTGTTTGGCCCGGAAGGCCAGATGCACCAGTTCCATCGGCAGTACTGTATATTGGTTGTCCTTGAGCATCGTATCCTGTAATGACTTGTCCTGGTTTACCTTCGGCACCGATACCAGTCGAAACTGGTCCACTACCATATATTGGACGGCCTTGTGAATCATAACCTTGAATGGTTTGACCTGGTTGGACACCTGTAACACTACCAGTCCCTGGTGTGCCGGAGCTAGTTACATCTCCATATATTGGACGTCCTGCAGAATCGTATCCTTGAATTGTTTGACCTGGTTGACCACCCGAAACTCCGCCTGTTCCTGGCGCTCCAGAACCGCTTCCATCGCCATATATTGGGCGTCCTGCCGAATCGTATCCTTGGATTGTTTGACCTGGTTGACCACCCGAAACACCACCTGTTCCTGGAGCTCCGGAACCACTTCCATCGCCATATATTGGGCGTCCTGCAGAATCGTATCCTTGAATGGTTTGTCCTGGTTGACCACCCGGAACTCCGCCTGTTCCTGGCGCTCCAGAACTACTTCCATCGCCATATATTGGGCGTCCTGCAGAATCGTATCCTTGAACGGTTTGACCTGGTTGACCACCCGAAACTCCACCTGTTCCTGGCGCTCCGGAACCACTTCCATCACCATATATTGGGCGTCCTGCAGAATCGTATCCTTGAATTGTTTGACCTGGTTGACCTCCTGTTACACCGCCAGTTCCTGGTGCTCCGGAACCACTTCCATCGCCATATATTGGGCGTCCTGCGGAATCGTACCCTTGAATTGTTTGACCTGGTTGTCCACCCGAAACTCCACCTGTTCCTGGTGCTCCAGAACCACTTCCATCTCCGTATATAGGACGGCCGGCAGAATCGTAGCCTTGAATTGTTTGACCTGGTTGACCACCTCCTGTTACACCGCCAGTTCCTGGAATTCCGGTGCCACTTCCATCTCCGTATATAGGACGGCCAGAAGAATCGTAACCTTGAATTGTCTGACCTGGTTGACCACCTCCTGTTACACCGCCAGCTCCTGGAATTCCGGTGCCACTTCCATCTCCGTATATAGGACGGCCGGCAGAATCGTAACCTTGTATTGTCTGACCAGGTTGACCACCTCCTGATATACCGCCAGTTCCTGGAGTTCCGGTTCCACTTCCATCTCCGTATATTGGACGTCCGGCAGAATCGTAACCTTGAATTGTCTGACCTGGTTGACCAGCAGTGCCAGCACCTGGTACATTCGATCCATCACCATATATAGGTCTGCCAAGTGAGTCATAACCTTTTATTTGTTGTCCTGGTTGACCTGCCGTTTCTGCCCCAGGTCCTCCGGTACCGCTTTCGTAAATAGGTCGGCCATAGTCATCATATCCCGTAATCCGTTGACCAGGTGTCGTCCCATCCGGTCCCTGACCGTATATTGGCCGACCGAATGAATCATACCCTTTAATAACTTGACCGGGTCCACCACTTTCCGACAGTTTGTCGGATACGGATGTCAACGTGTCTGGACTGCCACCACCCGGTGTTTCTGAACGTTAATTTTTATTAATATTTAATTATTTATGTCAACAAATCAGGTATTTACCGTAAACATATCCTGCGCCATTTCCATTGCAATCGCCGCAATCGTTGCCCGACGATTGACTTTGGGCTTGTCCCATCCCATTTGAACTGGCTGAGAAAAAAAATATTATGCAATTATTAACGTTTCTGATTACGACCACACGCAAAAAAAAGTTCAGCGGATGCACTTACTCACAACAGCTCTAGACCCATGAAAAGTTGATTCGGCTTCTGCTTTTCCTTCTGTATTAGTATCACCAAAGTTGAGATATTGTGATTGGGTTTGACCTCGATGACTTAGAAAAAGAAGAGTAACGAATAGACACACAAAATTTAAGTATATATCAAATAGTATAAACATACTTGCCGCGTCCATATGAGTTTCGCTTATCTCGTGTTAGCTCATTATCAGCTTCCAATTCTGACGTCAAAGATGAAGTGTGTTCCAGGCTGCCAACAACAGCATTTGTATCAATACGTTCCTAACAAGGTAGTTACATATAAATATATTATCTTTCTTTTTTGCAATTTAATTTGGTAAATGTAGTATTACAGCAATTGTTCGGAAATTCAGAATTTGTTCATTTTACGATATGACATCAGCATCTTAAATAAGTACTTTCCTATACAAGATTGAATATTGTATGTATATAAGTATATTTGTATGATAATATACTTAAAAAGGGACGTCCATAAATAACGTAACACTAAATGGAGAGTCAGATGGCGATAAACAAATGTTAAGCTTCCTTTTGAGTATTTGTTAAGTCATTAATAGCGTAACACAGCTGCTATGTTAAATTCCTTATGAGAGGATTCACTCCTTTATTTGCATTACGTAATTTTGGACAGATCCTTATTATAAATTACAACACATTAGTGGCGTACCGAGATTATTTGGAGAGGGGGAGGGAGAAATATCGTGCAAGCGGAAATGTCCAAAATCTCTTGCGACATGAAGGCTATCGATGGGTTTGAACCGATAATGTGCGAGGAGAAGGCTAACCTATAACCGTCGAAAAGAGGAGGGGTGGGGTTCGAGTCCATAATAACACATCAGTAGCTACGCCACTGATACACATACATAATAACACGTACATATGTATAATAAATATATATATGGTTATGCTAAATTTTTTTCAACATAATTTCTTATATCAAATAACAAAAAAGAAGAAAAAAAAAACATTAGTTCGATTGGGGTCAATTCCTCGCCGATTCATTATAAACACACTGATTTGTATAAAACAAAATTCTATTACACATGAAGGTATAACAGAAACATTATTAGGATTTCATATATAGCTTTATAAGCTATGTACTAATATTTAAAATTGTTATAGTTGCACGTTATTTTGGCATTAAGACTGTGTAGAATTTGGAACACATATTTGTTGATAAATTTGACCTCAGCACCGATTAATAAGCTAGTTTTTTTTTTTTAATTTCCGGGAAAATCATCTCAATACCAATTTTATTTATAGATTTTTTTTTCTTGATTTCTTGTATAGTTTACAGATTATACACAAAAGAAGAAAAGTTGTGTAAATCAAATAACATGTGCAAATAGAATTTAAATAAGCAATTTTTTGTTTAATTAACTGTGACATTATTATTAGAAAAAATAGATTCTTTTGAACTTACCGGTATTACAGCTGCCTGTGATATGTGGACCAGAATTGGTAGAATGGCCCAAAGGATGAGCAGCATTCTAACTGAAAACATTCAAGTATATAGGTGTTCTTAAAAGTTTTCTGGTTGGGAAATGTTTTTTTCTAATTAATATATTGTTATTATATTAAAAACAAGGATTTATAATCCTTTTTATCTTTTTAATTATGTATAAAATAGCTATCGATCGAAAAACTTGAGTTTTGATACGTTTAAAAGAAAATTACAGTTTTTAGCAACATGAATAAGTCTACCACTGTTTTTGAGGATGGCGTAACTGTAGACTTAAAGTCTGTTTAATTTTATGTAATTAAAAAAATAAAACAAAAACTTAAGAGATGGCATCGGATACCGCAATATTATATAGTCGTAAGTTATGCAAATCTAAAGTATACAAGTTTTGTTCTACGATCTTTAGGCAACATATTAATGTTCATATTTGAATCAAATATGAACTTTTATACATATGTTGCCAAATGATCGCAGAACAAAACTTGTATACTTTAGATTTTCATTACTTACGACTATACCATATTGAGGTAGCCGAGATCCACTCTTAAGAAGGTTTGAAGTAAAACTGCATATGCATATTATAGCGTGTGTCATTTTTACTAGAGAAATAGAAAAGTTATTTTTCGCAAAGACCTGTTTGTTTTTCTTACTCCCTGAACTGTTTTGAATATGATCATATGATTGAGTCTTGTTTACAAATCTTTGAAACATTACATGTTGTCTCTTAAAGTTGAGATAATAGGTATAGGGTGTGGTAGAGGACTTAATTTAGTTTAGAGCAAAAAAATATCTATATTCTATGGTTATCGATCTACAGGTGTTTTTAGATGTCGGTTCATTTTTTTCTGGAATTACTGTTTACCAGTTTTGTTTGGCATTTGATCAATCTTTAATTTGACTATTGCTTTTTTATGTTTTTACCTGTTTTAATGGCTACGGGATGGTTCGAAAGCAATTTTTTTCAAATTTAAACAATTTTTTTAGAGAAAATGCCATTTTGGAACAAAAATTGAAGGCCAGTCATACTGTTTTTTGGTATTTTCGGAAAAACCCAAGGGTATCTTAAGAATTTTTTTTAAAAGGTTTTCTATGTATCTGTCGAAATTTATGACCTATATCCGTTTTTGACAAGATTTTTTTAAATTTAAATTACTTTGAAGTTTCGAAAAAAGTACTATTTCCTGTTTCTTCTCTGAATTCAATCAATACTTTAAAAATTAAAAAAAAAATAGTTTGGAGGGTAGTTTCTTATCTATTAGCTCACTTTATTAATTTTCTATTCACAATTATAATTATTGACTACTGTTAGTCATTCATGAACAATAATAACAAGTATTCAATTAAAGAACTAATGGATATATGATCACTTGTTATGGAGAGGCTAATAGAAGCCCAAAAGGAGCTCAGCGGATCTATCGGGAACTCTTTCAAAATCGAAGAATACCATCGATTAACTTTTTCACTACAATTTATCATTGACTGTCAGAACGGATTATTTAATCGTAACAATTTTGTTAGTCAGTTCAATCTCGGCCTTGAAATTCGTTATCTGAGATACATAAGAAGAAACCCCATAACAAGCATCCGAGAGATTGGAGCAATGGTTGGTGTCCATTATTCGGTCGTACATACGTTTTAAAAAGAAACACAATCTTCGTCCGTATCACTTTCAAAAAGTGCAAGGATTATCAGAAGCGGACTACTTACACAAAGTTAATTATTGCTATTGGAGTCAAACTCTCCTTCAACAATTTTAATCAAGGACATCGTTTGGCCATGATGGTGTTTTTAATATGCATAATACACATTTATGGCTTCAACAAAACCCACATGGAAAACTTGTGTGCCGACACCAACATCAGTTTCGGGTGAATTTGTAAGCTGGAATAATTAGCGATTACCTACGTGAATCAGACCTGCCGGGCAAAGTTCTCCGATCAAGTTGAAACTTGGTAAGGATTTAGTACTCATTTAGTACTATTTAGTACCAGAGTGCACGATTTAGTACCTCAACGGTTTAGAATTTATAGCGAAAATTAAAATTTGGTATCAGACCAGCCGGACAAAG
>JANTEX010246699.1:0-12623 GCA_024741295.1 Macrocera vittata | reverse complement strand
GTCGTATATATACAAAAAATTAACCGTATTTAACAATATATACAATTATAAAAGAAGAATGAGATTAAATTGATTTTGGTATAATTATCATTAAATGTGTATATAATTTGATGGGTAGTGAAACCTTTTCTTCAACAGGCACAGTGCAATTTTGAGCCATATCAGGTCAAAAATGCGTGCAATATATCGAAAACGGCCAGGCACTCTTGCACGTACTGACAAAATGTATGTAGTTTGCCCTTTGAACAAAATGTGTGCAAATTATGGGCAAGAATTGTTCACATTAATGAAATTGTTTTACGGGATTGTTTCTACTACAGTTATGGAAAACACGAGAGTTCAATTGACCAGAAAATGCTAATTGTTCCTTCAAAAATTGTATCGTCAACAAAAACTGTTTTTTCCCAACTAGGTGTCTAAGATCCCAACTTCAGTATCAAATTTGTCCAAAAATTTGTATACCTATAGCATTTTTGGTATGCATCTCAACATCTGTGAAAATTTAAATCGAATTTTGAATAATAAACGAAACAGTTTTCTAACTAAACTATTTATTTTTTGGTCAAATTGGTGTTCGGGAATCCATTTCCTTTTGTCCAATTGGATTTAAAAGTCGTGTGTATCATTTTTTCGCTGGATAAAAACTTCGTTATCGCATTTTTAACACGGTTTGGGTTATGATCTTTTTTTTTTGAAAATTACCCAAAACCAATGTATTACTTACTATACGCATACACTATGGGGAAGATAATAAAAGCCGAAAATAGTTCTCTTGTGCCCGTAGCGCTGTCGAACACAGACAGTTAACAGGCTGTTGCGATCGATTTTTCACCAGTTTCCTCCCATCTTCGGTGATTTTATCATAATTCAAGCTATGTTAATGCTTAATGCTGCGAAAAACAAATACGATTAACCTTACCGTATGTTTGAACAGCTTGACCAACAATGTTGTTGCGAGTATAAAAGTATTATTTTTGAAAATATTTTATTGCAAAACCATTTTCTATTTTACACGTAAGTTTAAAGGTTCATAATTATAATATATATTTTATTATTTATATATTTATCTATATATCAACTTGTCAAAAATACCAGACAAATTCAATGGAATATATATTCATTAATTTCATCTGATGGTGACAAAATATAACTACATTCATAACATTCTTATTAAAAATAAATTAATTGTAAAAACCAATCGATGGTTTTCTTATCCGTTCCTATCAAATGACATATTTACGTCGTAAAAAGAATAAAAGTCAAATCAACCGCAAAAAAAATAAACAAACTACTGTCTCATCTTCGCTTCAAAAATCTAAGCATAATAAGATGGTGGAATTGTAAGATCACTTAAAACGGCCAATTGATTTTCGGTGAATTTCAATTGATGCGTTGCCCAATTGTCGTGGTGGGTACGCTTAAAATCGCCAACTGTTTTACGTATTGTTGACTGAAAACCAAAAAAAAAAAAAATGCACAGATTTCTCTGGTCAAAAAAAACCCTCGAACAGTACGTGACATGGTTTATTTCACTTACCGGAATCGGTTGAGGATCATTGAGATGGGCGCCTAAATGCTCAAATACATCTGGCACGAAATCCGGTATATCATATGGATAGGCCGATATAAAGGCACATAAGCCCAGTACGCCCATGTGTCGCATTCGAACCGATTCAGCCTCCTGCGTTTCGATGAGCAAAGCGTTTTCCGATTTCTGATTCGCCACTTCGCTGGCACACGTTGTTAGCAAACGTCTTGAAGCGCTCTTAATCACACGAGTTTTACACTTTCGCTTGAACAGCTCCAGTAATTTATCAGTGGCCGGCAAAAACGAACAATGTAACAGTCCACCCAACACCTGAAACAGAATATAATGTATGTCGACCGCAAACACACACAAATACCCCGACAATTGTCTTACCTCAGCCGTTTTTTCACGAACCTCCAACACTGAATCCTCCAACAGTCTCAAGACAATAGTCTGCACTTGTTGTACCCATTCGTCACGGCTAAGCACAATCGTCATATTGTTGAATACCAACACTTGTAGTACATCGATGACGGACAAACGTGCCGACCACGATGACATCACAGAAATTTCGTCGATTTTATTCAAAGCCGGTGCCATACAATCAGACATAGTAAACGCTTGTGCTAGCATTGCCAATAGTTTCGAACTGGTCTCCGATAGTTCAACGTCCTGTTCACAACGTTCCAGCCAACAGGCATACGGTAACAAATCAAAGTATGGTTTCATATTGCCGAAAGAGCTACGGTTCAATACCAGTACAACCCATTGGCAAATTGTTTTGAATAATCGTACGGCTTCGTCGTGTTCGGTTCCGGACAATGTCGACGACACATCGTGATCGGTGTCCATCACTTGATTGCCTAATACAATGTTAACGATGGAATGTTATCAAATGTGTGTAAGAACTGTTAAGCTTTGCCGTGTGACACTTGCTTGGATATAGTTTGCGTCTTACCACTCAAATCAATGCGCGGAAAATCTTGGTACAAACAGTCGAATTTCTTTACAACATCAGCAATTATGGATTCGATTCGTGGACTTTCCGGTGGATTACCATTCGGAAATGATATGTCACATTCGAATATGTTGATGAGTATGCTGCCTAAGCGTTCACGAACATTTTGGAATTGATGGTTCAGGTATGGTTGGAAATAGGCTGAAAAATAGGCAGTGAAAAACATCATGCAACTAACTATAAAAAGAAAAGATTGGACGCGGTACTTCCATATACGGTATATCTCGTTTATATACTAATTACATTAAATACAAAAAAACACAAATAATAGATTTTTACAATATAGCTCTTTGTTGGCTGCCTAATTTTCTAAATAGGTGTTTGAGAGCTACCCTTAGTTTTTGTCCGATCGAGCTGAAATTTTGGATTCCGTAGTTTTTTTAGTCTGCACAACTTTTGTAGAAACTAGAATCGAATCTGATAACTAGAGAAAATAATCGCAGAACAAAAGTCGTTTTTTCTAATTACGTGCTAGAGAGACACCCTAAGTTTGTATCCAATTGAGTTGACACTTTGGACTTGGTGGTTTTTTAGGTCTGCACAAGTTTTGTGAAAACTAGAATTAAATCTGCACAATTACGAAAAAATTTCGCGGAATAAAAGTAGTTTATCTCCCCTTTTTTAGGATCAGGCTCAAAACAATAGGGTTCCTCCTCTCATAGGACTACATAGACTCGAGTGGCCTCGGAAGGAACTCGGATGGTCTCGAGTGTACCTTCGACATGAATTTGTTCGAGCCATCAACGTTGTTAAAATTGTCTAAGTCGATAGTCGATAGTCGACATTTGGCGAGATAAGAATTTCGACATTTAAAAAATGTCGACTTTTTGTCGACTTTTCGTAAATTTGACAAGTACCCATGTTCCCACTAACAACTATGTCAAGATGTCTGTAAAAAATGTTTAATCCTTATTTTATAAAATTCATAGTAAGTTTTTGCCTGCTTTAGGAAAAAAATCAATTCGTTTGTGAGTCTGTATCTTCGATAATTTTAGACCGATTTTAATAAAAATTTTAACAAATCACATTTTCGGAAACTCAGCCATTCAGAAAAATTTACAGATTAGTCGTTACACATTGTAGGCTATTAAAAAAAAGCGTTGCTTTACCTCTTTGATTGTCAACAATTACCAAAGAAATGTCCCTTGGCCCTGAACTGCGAAATATAAGAAAAAAGATTGGAGAAGGGCTAAAAACTGGCCAAAAAGATCCAATCTATTCAAATATTGGGATCGGCTCAACAAGATTCCAAAAAAGGTATTCGAAAGGCCAAAACAAACTCGTGGCTGACGGTTTACTCAAAAATTAGCTCTGATCATTTCAGTAGGTGTCCTAAAGTGTACAGATGATAGCTATACGACACTTCAAGTGCCGAGACTATGTCCCACCTATTCCGGTCTCACTTTCCTGTGCAATCGATCAAGCGATAAACACCTCCGTTTCCTTTCAATTAGTTGACGTCTCTCCTTCTAAAGAGGTTAGCAAGGACAATAGACAGATTCTTTAGAGATGAAGTGCTGATCTATCGACATTTACACCCTCAACAGCACCTAGACGATCAGTCTATAGCGCGATGAAGCAGGTTGTGGGTTTTAATAGAGTTGTAGTATGGCGGGGCAAGGAAGTTTTGTATATACCATCACCTTTCATCAAGTGAATTGGAGTTGACGGAACGGTAACTGGAATCTAAACTTCAGGGTCACATAGCTTTCTGATATGGTTCGCAAGAAGAACGGCATGGAATCTAGCAGAGATCGATAGCAAGACTCTTTGGAGTCTGTCTCACGGTTGATTCATTTTATAAGTAATTGCGTGTATGGCTATATTCCAAACTGAATTGGATAAGATATGTAAGTGAGAAGCTCCTAAATGCCAATCGTGCTTTTAAAGTGTTATTTGGATAATCACTACACTACGTGCAGGCATTCTTTACTGGCTCATTGGACGACCATTGGTTTAGTTCACACATCAGTGCGCAGAGTCTGTGATGAGGATGAAGAAACCGTTTAGCACTTTCTCTTTTTCAATGCTCTGTCTTAGGAGGAGTTTACTGGGCAGCTACCAGGTGGATGCATCAGACATAACTAGGTACGCAGTTTCAGAGGGACGTAAATGTGCCCGTCCAATTGATTAGCCTTCTTTATTTCATTTTTTATTTGTATTTCTTGGGTTGCGTAATGGGGCCAATTGGTGGTCTGCCAGCGTAGTACACCCGTAATATTTATCTATTTATGATAGAACGAACCTTAACGTTTTGGGCAGGATCAGACATAGAGAAAAGGCTCAAACAATTTTTACAGAAGTTCTGCAGTCGTAAAAACCGGTGCACTATAAATCATAAGCCCGATCGGATATAAAAGTTAAGCTGGCTCTCACATTAGACATGAATGAGAACATCTTTATTTTAAACAAACTTTTCTATAGCGGTCGGCATACGGTGTTTTTTTTTCACAAAAATGATGGCTCAACACAAAACTCAATATTGTCTCATAATACTCACAGTATTCTAATATCCCGGGATATCCAAGTGGGATAATTAAGGATAATCCAGAGCTCGATTTTAAGCGGTTTTTCACTCAAAACGCGTTTTATGCGGTACCCAACCTGATTTTAGCTTTTATTCTTGGCTGCCCAAAAAATTATCTCAGACCGTCAAATGTTATCCAAAGCCATAGGCTGAGAGCCCATTTTCCATGTTTTTCGCTAATCGCTCAAAAACGCTGATAGATAGCATAAGGGTGTTGGAACTATTTCAGGTATTGGGAGGCTTTTTTTATTATCCCGGGATATCCAAGTGGGATAATTAAGGATACTCCAGAGCCCGATTTTAAGCTGTTTTTCACTCAAAACGCTTTCTATGCGGTACCCAACATGATTTTAGCTTTTTTCGCTAATCGCTCAAAAACGGTAATAGATAGCATAAGGGTATTGGGACTATTTAAGGTATTGGGCGGATTTTTTTTATCCCGGGATATCCAAGTGGGATAATTAAGGATAATCCAGGGCCCGATTTTAAGCGGTTTTTCGCTCGAAACGCTTTCTATGCGGTACCCAACATGATTTTAGCTATTTTAGCTTTTATCCTTGGCTGCCCAAAAAATTATCCCAAGCCTTCAAATGTTATCGTAAGGCTGATAGCCCCTTTTTCCATGTTTTTCGTTAACCGCTTAAAAACTGTAATCGGTGATTGAGGTGGTTTTTTATTGTCTTAGGATATCCTAGTGGGATAATTTAGGATACTCCAAACTCCCAATTTCAAGTGGTTTTTCACTCAAAACGATTTCTCTGTGGTATCCAACATGATTTTAGCTACTTTAGCTCTTAACCTACTTAAAAAAAATCGCAAACCATCAAATGTTATCCTAAGGTATTAGCACTAGTCACTTTTTATCTTAGTCGGATAAAACGAAATTTCTAAACTAAAAGAGGAATTAACCATTAGTCTGTAGTGGTTTAACTTTTTTAAATACCGACTGAAAAATACTGAAATCAACTGCTGGAGATACAGATTCGTTTTTTTCTTTCCAAATGCAGATGAAAACCGACTTTAAATGTTATTAAATCGGGATAAGAGATTTTATTAAAACATCTATACATATTTGTGATGAAAGCAGAAGTACTTTACAAATTTACCAAAAGTCGACAAAAAAGTCTACATTTTTTAAATGTCGACGTTTGTATTTCACTAGGATTCGATAATCGACTTAGACAATTTTGTTATTATAAAAATAAACATTCAATGGTACAACTTTATCTGCGTGCGCCCAATTGTTGATTGACCATTTCCACTTTTACCAACCTCCTCCATCTCTCCTCCTACATCGACTTTTTTGAATTTTCTTTCTTAATTTTTCTCAAAACATGAACTCACAGGTTGGCTGTGTCTGTCTAGTTTTTTGTTAAGTACTTCAGATTTACATCTCCTTCTTGCATTTGCCTCACCCCTCCCGTTGACCTATTCTTCCACTTTTGAAACACTTTTCCTATTTTTATCTATTATTCCACATTCATCCCATATTTCACACATTGAAAACATGTTTAGTTCATTCATATTAGTTATGAAAAACTATTGGGTAATATCTTAGATTTTTGTAAGCATACATGTATCTCAAAGTTCAAAAGTACACCAATATTTCGTTATTATTATGCAGTTTGAAAACTCTTCAAATTTCCTAAGCTGTTTATTAGGAGATCTCAAGACAGTTTAAAGAATTCTTAAAGTAAACTTAAAGATATCTTAAAAGAGAGAAGAACACTTAAAGAATTAAAATGTTTATTTAAAGAAAGAACGTGTATTTCCTCGAAGAATTCTTAAAATAAATTTGTAGAATTCCTTAAAAATAGAATAATTGGTATCCTTTCTTAAAGAAGAACACTTAAAGAATGCTAAAAGAATTCTTTTTTGAATTTGCCAATAAGCACAAAAAATTGTTCCTACTTACCCAACATTCTATGCGACACCGAATTCATTCGCCACACATGCTGATTGAATGATCCCTGTAAACAATACAACCGACTGCAATCAATAAAACTAGTCGCCGTCTCGCGTATCGGTTCATCCAGCAGTTCCTAAAATTAGAATCCGACCAAACAATCAAAAATTACGAATTAAATTACCTTTCACATTTCAAACCATTGCATCTCGCAACAGCTTACCTCGTGCAGCCAATACTGTTTCTTCGGATCGAAATTCTCAGACGCCGACGCAAAACATGTGCCCCAAAACGTATCCGTTTCCACCGTTATACTTTCCATTGCCAATCGTACCAGCGGCTGTAAACGTTCCCATGTACGTTTCGACAATTCGTATGACCAATGTTTCATGCCGCGCATAATTCCGCTCATCAACTCAGCCGAACACCGATGATTTGCCTCCCGATTTTTCGCGTCCATTATCAATCGTTTAATGTGCACCAAAAACTGATCAACAAAACGATCGCCAAACATATCGCACAAATGTTTTATGACAAACAATCGTGATCGACTCAATTTCTCTTTACCCTTCTTATCTTCTAGCGACCAAAAACCAATCATTTTACTGACATTCTCTTCGTTGGCAAAGAAATCGTACACAATTCGTTCCGTGTCGTTAAGTTCGTCACGCGAACGATCCAAACGTGGCTGATCGGCACTCGGCGCATACATTGCAAAGCTACGACGCCAACCAAAGTATCCTTCGTTTTTGTGCGAATATTTCGGTGCATCCCATTCGGCCTGTGACCGTGGTACCGTTGCCATATCGTATTGTAACCAACGATTATCATCACGAATACCGGGCGCCAGTATTGTGCCAGGCGGTGGACGTTCAAGACCGACTATTTCAAATGGATTCACTGGTATCTTTGGATGTTCACGTTTCTGTTGCTTTAAAATGTATCGAACACATTGCAAGGCAATTTTACGTTCTTCAATCGATTCGTTTATTAAATTTTGAACACAGTACTGTACCACGTTTGGTGGATACTTAACGTTCGGATGAATTAAATTGTAAATCATTGACGATGCCATTAGACCGTAACGCCAATGCAACGATCTATTGTGCGTAATCTCGAGGATTGAATTTAATATTTCATGATAGGTACGTAAATTATTTGCATTTGATTGTTGTAAATGTTTTAGGCCCGTTTCAATATCGGCGGCTGTGACAACGTTTTTGTTGGCGGCCACAGACAAAGCCAACTCAACGCATCTATGCGGTATTTCCAATTCAATTGTTACGGTCGGAAATTCAATGTGTATCGCTTCACCGATCATATCGCCTAAACGTACAACCGATGGCTTCTCCGATAGATTTGTCTTCAGCAATGCCAACCAAATTTTCTGGACCGTTGTCCAATTGTTTCGGACAACCATTCGTCCCTTTCGTGTGCCACCAATCACATACAAAATTCCCTTGAAACTCTCATGGTTCTCATTCGAATCGAGTCCAATGTAACGAACGATTTCGTCCAAAATACATTTGTACGACATCGAGTAAGTGTGTATCATGGAAAATAGTTTTGCCTGTGATACGGCTCGTATCGTACTGTAATGAGACGTGGCCAATCGCAACAAATTAAACATTACCGTACGATGAGAGGCGGTAAATGTTGGCGGTGTCAATTCATCTCGACAATCTTGTTGCATAATGACGCGAGTCGCAAGTATGGCACGAATGTCACGCGGATGACGTGTCAATGTGTACTCTTGGAAAACCTTTAGGCTTTTGTAGCTTTTCAGTTGAGCATCAAACGATGTGGTATAGTGTCGTCGCATATGTACAGCATCCCAAATCATGACAATCGAACGTAACGACTTGATATCGTCTTCGGATTCTTTGAGAATTTTCTCTTGTAATTTGGTGAAGGTTTCGATGACAGCCAACCGGACATTGGTGCCGTCAGGCATCTCAACTGTGTGTCCGTCAAATCCGAGCGTTATGTCCAATTGATCACGATCGCACACCGACTCAACCAATCGTAATGGTTCCTCACTAGACCAATTCGGCAACAAATTGCCACACTTCAGCAATGCCAATACCGTGGCCGAATCACGTAGAATCTCATCACGTGTCAACTCGACATCACCGCGCACGTAACCTTGAAATTGTTCCAGAATCGGTGGCAAATATCGATGGATGATCATCTCGCAAATATCACGTGCACGACTATGCGGTGTGTACCATTTGATTTTTGTCTCTGCATTAACCTTTTCGCCCCAATGCCTTATGGGCAGATAGTCTTTCAACGGTTTCTCATAGCTATCCGGCGAACTACGAACGTCTAACGTTTGTAATGTGCTAACGTTGCTCAGAATGTTCATAATAATGGCGTTCGAATGTTTATTCGTTAGTTTGCATTTGTATTTCGACAGGCGATCGATTATCGGAATGATATCGGGCACAATGGCAATCACTTCGTTCGGATCACCACGTGCCGTACTCGCCAACAGTATAATGTAGTAAAGTAGTTCGTCATTTTGTTTCTCGTTGTTGGCAATGTCTTCGGTGTGATCGTTAATGTATGCATTAATTGTGTCAATCAAATAAGGCACAAAGAGCTTTCGCATTTCGGCGCCGGCTATGCGCACGAAAACACGCACAAGGCTGGCGGCCAAATGGGCAGCAACACGTGGTTCGAGCAAGTGCGATTTGATGAAGTCGACCAGTTTTCGGGTGGCCGATGCGATAATTTCCTATAACGGTAAATGTATAAATTGATTAATCTTTCTTTAGAGGGAGAGAGAAACAGAGAGCAGTTTCAAGAATTTCTAAACTGATTTGTGCATTGTGTCTCTTTTTAGGTAATCTTTACTCACCTGCGAACACTGCCCCAAAATACCATGTGTACTCGATTGCAGTAATGTCTCAGCAATCGATTCCAATCGCGATCGCACACTATCCCCTTCCGATTGTTCCATTCGAATTATATCCTGCGAACTCGACTCAATCAATGCAAAAACTTTGTCCAAATATTGCAACACAAATCCCTCAAATTCGGCCGTTTGATCACAAATCAATATTTCCTCATCGGTCAGATCTGCATAATATTGTCCGGCCTTTGAGCAGTCAATGATCGGCACCAACAGTGCGAATGACGTCAAAAATTCCAACGTAATCGATGTTTTGCGAAAATCGTTCGGATCAATGCCGGGCAACGTTGCATACAAAATCGGAATGACATGCGTCTTACCGGTTGTGTAGCCTCGGTGACCGGATACAAGTGCACGCGACACACTCACCAAACACTGTAGTGACGCAGTCATTTTATGCGGTTCCGTTAACGAGTCAAGCGTTGCATACACACGATCCACCACATTCGGAATAATCATTTCCGGTCGCAAATCAGCCAAATGCTTAAACAATTTACCAACATCAATCGAATTGATTTTCGAGTACATTGCCTGAAAGGCAATCGGCTTTAAGCTTTCGACAAATTTCGTGATACATTCGTCGGTTAGACGATGTTCCTCCGGAATGGAATGCTTCCATGGATGCTGCTTATAGCGTTCACGTATCAAACGATCAAATACAAATTTCGGCAACTGAACAACCATTTCACTGATCGGCACAACCCATTTACCGAAATTGGCCGGATGTAAATATGATTCGATGGCACCTAGTAATTTGGTCAAATGCAATTGACAGGAACTTTTCGGTCCGAGCGTCATCGCAATCCATGCGGCAATCGACGATGACCACAACGATTGTGATCGTGAACTTTTCATACTTTTGTAGCAAACTGGCAAATCAAATGATCGCAAAAAACGGGTGAACATAATCGGCATGTATGGTTCCCAGTCGATTCGTCCCACGTTAAATGCGGCCACACTGCATATTAAATTCATGATTTCCTGGTGGAAATCGCGGCAATCAAATACAAATATTGTTTTGTGCTACCGTATTCAATACTCACTACATTCCACGTTGGATTATGATACGTATTCCAAAGCTCCATAAAATTGGGTAACCACATTTCATATCCTTCGTGTGGATTCAAGAACAACGCCAACAAACCAAATGTATCGCATACCTTGCCAGTTTCCAGTGGATATAATTTCGGATAGATTTCGTCTAGTATCTCTTGTGTAGCCGTTTTGGCAAAATAGCTAAAAACAAAAATTTGGACAATTTTAGACCGAAATTTTGTTGTATCAGATTGGAATAACTGAGTACAATACTTACAAGGTGCAATGCGATATTAAAAACTGCAAATTATGTTCTAGAGATCTGAAATTGGGAAAACATTTGTCGATTATAAAGTGTGACTCTCCTAATGTACCTTTTTTCTGAAATTTAAGAAGCAACCAAAACCAAACACCACATATATGAAATGAAAGAAACAAAAAAACACCACAAATCAACCAGATCGCAGTATCACAATTTAATCACAGAACATTTATGAATTCCTTGAACAAAATGAAAAACCACTAAAAACAAAAATTGGAAAAATTTACATATCGTCCATTTGAAATAGAAACGAAGTGTCGAAATCAACGTTGCTGTTACCAGCCATATACATAGCCACATGTGCAAATGGCTGAGATTGGCCAATGCGCTTAGAATTAGTATTTCTCCTACGAATATATTGAGTGTTTGATTTTCATTTTTCTTCATTTCATTTACAAAATACAGTTTGTACAGTACGACAGCGAAACAAATTAACAAAAAATGTAATTTCGACTCTTATTGGATTCATTTACTTACGGGAAATAACGATAGAATTCGTTTTTCGATGAACTTTTGCAGAGATAAGTCGTGCTGAGACGATACAATGGACGCCAGTCAATTTCCAGTTCGTCCGGCATAATCCATTTTGTTTTCCTGTAAATTAAATTAGATTTAGTTGTTTGGCACAATCGTATAAAATATTTATATAATTACCGAAGTAAATAGGCCAATGTTACACAGAATTGGTTCAGTATCATGGGCTCGATATTTGGTATTTCAATTAGCGACAGGATCAATTTGACAAATTTAATGTGATCTTCTTTGGAGAATTTCACTCCATACAGTTTTATGTATCTGAAAAATATAAGAATTTTGTTAACATGTTTCTTCAATAGAAGATACTAATATATTTGTTTTAGAGATTTAGTAGAATGTGATGAGACAATGGGATACAGAAATAAATATTCTGAAATAGATAATACTAGAGTTTTACAGATGTAACAATTGGACACACAGATGATACTAATAAACTTAGTATCATTTGGATAGAAAATTTGATACAACATATTCCTTGAAACAGATGACACTACATAGTCTAACAGATGAAACATATTTATACACAGATGGTACTACTGAATTTAGTATAATTTGTTTAGACAATTTGATACGACATATTTCCTGAAACAGATGATACTCTAAACTTTTGCAAACAATTTGTACACAATTGATACTAATGTTTCCATACAAGAATTTAGTATAATTTGTTTACACAAATTGATACAAACATTTTACCTGAAACAGTTGAGACTATAGACTCAAAGCTGAAACGATTAGATACTAAAAGCAGAAGACCCCAAGAAACCAAATGTGACCAAATGTACAAATGATCGCACTCGATTTAAACTCAGTCAAAACATTTGTGTGGTAAC
>JANTEX010246588.1:0-12627 GCA_024741295.1 Macrocera vittata | reverse complement strand
ATTTGATTCGTACTGGTTGACAAACCCAGCTCCAGTCTCTTAGCCGTCAGTTACCCCAGTAGTGATCGGTCACCCTTCTCAATTACAAAGCAGGTTGAGATCATTGCCGCTGACTGGCCTTCGACGGAGATCTCTGCATCAAACACACATTTGACCTTCAAAGACGTATTCCGAGACAACATGTTTTCGTTTCGTCGCCTTCGCTCGTCAGTTTGATGACGATGGCGCCTTCTTTTTTATTGTGGTCTGCTTCCATGCTCCTTTCGATCGTCCGGATGCTTGACTTTTTCGGCGCTGGACCCGTATCATATCGGTTTTTTGCTGCATCTTAATTTTCATTTTGATAGGTCCAGGTCCGCTTTTCGGATTGGCATCTCGCTACAAAAGGTCCCATTCTGGTTGCACTTGTCACACTTGCTGTGCTCAGAGATAGCATTGGTTGGATCCTTTCGCATTTGTGCTGAATTCCGGACATAAGTTCTTCTCGATTCGGTACCTTTTGCCGTCCCCCGTGGACTCTGCTCACCGTAAGTTCTTCGGATTTATAGGTGCTGACCAGTTTTCCGGTTTTCGTCAAATCTTCGAGAAAGACTGTGTCTGTCGTACTGATGTTTGATTCCTTCGAAATGGAAGGGGCCAAATGTTACACATAAAGGACCGTCAGTCTCGTCCTTTCCGGTCACATTCAGCCCATTTCCGGTCACTTTTGGCCCATTTCCGGTCACTTCTGGTCACTATCGGTCCCTTTCTGGTTCAATCTGACTTTCCGTTCTTTTCAGAAACTTCCGGTTGATTTTTGGTCACTTTATTCAATATAAATTGTTGTGACTTTCACTTGATTCTCGGTCGGTATCAAGTCACTTCCGGTTGATTGTCGGCTACTAACGCTCAATTTTCAGTAACTGCCGGGTCATTAGCGGTCGATTCCAGTGACTTTTGGTCCATCTCTGGTCCGATCCATTTCCGGGTTTTCTCCGGTCACTTGCAGTCTATTTCCGGAAATTCATGTCTATTTTCGGTCACTTCCGGTTAATTTTACCGTCCTTTTCGATTTCTGGTCACTTTTTGTCGATTTCTGGTCACTTCCGATCGATTGTCGGTCACTTCATTTCATTAACTTGTAGTTGATTTCCACAGACTCTCGTTCGGTTTCAAGTCACTTTCGGTTGGTTTTCAGTTACTTACGGTCGATTACTGGTGACTTTCAGTCGAATTCCAGAGACTTCCGGTCAATTTCTAATCACATCCGATCACTTACAGTCTCTTTTCGGTAAATTTCGTTTCCATTTTCGATTACTATCGGCAAATTTCGATCACTTCCGGTCGATTTCCTGTCCATTCTCGTCTCCTTACGATCCATTTCCTATCACTTCTGGTCCCTTCCAGTCTGAATTTCTGTTAACTTTCGGTTCTTTTTTCGGTCACTTCCGGTTACTTCATTTAATATAAGCTGTTGTGACTTCCAGTCGATTTCCGGCGACTCGGTCGGTTTCAAGTCATTTTCGGTTGGTTTTTGATTACTCATTGTTAATTTCTGGTGGCTTCCGGTTGATTTGTGGTCGATTTTCGCTAATTTCCGGTCCATCTCTGGTCACTTCCGGTCACTTACAGACTCTGCGGTAAATCGCGTTTCTATTTCGATCACAACCAGCAAATTACCGGTCAATTTCGATCACTTCTGATCGATTTTTGGTCACTTCCGGTCAATTTTCGTTCCTTTTTGTCGCTTTATTTTCTCGTCTCATCCCTGTCACTTTTGATCCTGTCATTTATGATGGTCTTTTTCAGTCTATCTTGCCGATGACTTGCATTTGTCCCGGTCGCTTTCGGACGATTTGCGGTCTGGTCAATTTTCGGTCACTTTCAAACACTTCTAGTCTATTTCTGTTTACTGCTGGTACTTTTTCGGTCATTTTCCGTCGATTTTCGGTCATATCATTTGATATATTGACTTCCAGTCACTTTCCGGTTCGAAAGTCTTTTCACAGCGAACTGACGAGTTTGGACTAGTCTCATTGAATGGCCGTGAAGCGGCCGGATTGCGACCTAAAGTGACCTAATTTCAACCGAAAGTGACCGGATTTCAATTGGAAGTGACCGCATTTTAACCGAAAGTGTCTGTATTTCAACCGCAAATTGCCGGATTTTATCCAAAAGTGACCGGATTTTAATCAGAAGCCACCGGATTAGCAGGGGCTTCCGCCGGTTTCTATCAGGTTACTTCCGGTCAAAAATTTCGTTAAAATCCAGTCACTTCCGAAAGTGGCCGAATACAACCGGAAGTGGCCGTATTTCAACCAAAAGTAACCGGATTTCAACCGGAAATGGTCGTATATCAACTAGAAGCGACCGGATATCAGCCGTGAGTGACCTGATATAAACTGACTGGAAATCCGTTCACTTCAGGTCGAAATCCGGTCACTTGAGGTTGAAATCCGGTCACTTTCGGTTGAAACTCAGTCACTCCCGGTTGAAACCCGGTCACTCCCGATTGAAATTCGGTCACCACCGGGTGAAATTCGGTCACTCACGGTTGAGAGCCGGTCACTCCCGGTTAAAATTCATCCACTCCCGGTTGAAATCCGTCCACTCCCGGTTGAAATCCGGTCACTTTCGGTTAAAATCCGGTCACTTGCGGTTGAAATCCGGTCACTTCCGGTTGAAAGCCGGTCAGTGTTTCACTGAGTAAAATAATGCTGACCATCCAGGACGACCTGTTTTCAATTCTAATCAGATTTCGTTTGACAAATTTGGATTCACTCAGACGAGCAATACATGCAATTAATTCTGTGAAGAATGGATCCGCCAGAAGAGATTAAATGCTACACGTTCAAAACGGTAAAGCGCCAAAATGTTTACAACAACTGGCCAAGGATGGCGCAGAAAAATATCCTTTGAGATTGAAAGAGATTTCTACATGGGATCTACGGCCTCAAACTAAGAAATTGCTAACTGACTACTTGCCAGCGGAACTGGTGGGACTTCGGTTAGATCTCAATGAAGAAAAGGTACTCGGCATATCTTAGATCCCAAAGCGAGATGAATTTCACAAAACGGAGAATTGTGGCAGATGTGTCGTGAATCTTGGGAAGGTAAAAAAAAAATAAAGGTCGAAGCCCGATAGAAATACAGTTACCAAAATTTTAAGTCTCTGAATCTCTCGTTCGTTCTATTTATTTTATGAGAAATCCTGTGACCTGTAAACCTGTTCCACTATTCAATAATATTGTCTGAATACAATCTGATGCTGCGATATTAAATGCATTCTAATATCGATTTCATTTTTTGTTGTCCGTGTTAGAGAAATTATCATACAAAATTCTATTGGACAAAATCAAATTGAAAGACGTCAAAATGGCTGGCCCATTTTTGGATTGTTGTAATGTATGTGTAGCACTTTGAATAGTTAACAAAATACGAAAATAGACTAAAATCACATCTAATATCATTCACAAAAGATATTTTTGTGCGGTTTCACCAATGCCGAGAAAGAAAAATTATACAAAATCCTGAATTTCGGCAGCGCTGTTCGTTTAGATGAGTACAATTCGCGTGTCACCCATATCATTGTTGGATTACCAACCAAAGCCGAATTGAATATGTTATTATCCATTAAGGAAAGGTATTTATTCAACAGAATTCAAACAGCAATCGAGTTCACAATTTTTTTGGAATTTCTATTTGTAGCGTGGCAATTTTGAAACTTGATTGGCTCATTTCAAGTATCGATGGAAAAGCACCGGCCGAAGAAAATGATTTCTTTTACAATTTATCTGAAGACTTGAATAAAACCGATGCATCTATTGCCGGGGCACCATCGCCGGCGAGTAAGAAAAATATTCGCTCAATGACGCACAGTTTTCGCAAACCATTATGTAAAAAGGGCCGCAAATTGGAATTCAACGCAATCGAGCACACAGCTGCTGCTGCTGCTGCGACAAATGTCGAAGAACAAGCATTGGTATCGACGTATTTGGAAAATGTCGTACCGACTGCGCCATTGCCGCAGCCAATACTTTCAAGTGCTGCAAATGTTGATGAACAAATGGAAATTGCGCAACCTGCTGCACCATTACCAAAGCCTACAGTTTCGCATGAGTCTTCTTCAGCGAATTCATACACTCGCTATTCAGACGGCAGTTCTATGGAAATGGAAAGCTTAACGTTTCTGGTTGGTATTACTTTATGCATCGATGGTTTTGTGGCTGCTACCTATTCCGAATTGGTCCATCAAATAGTTAATGCGGGCGGAAACGTTGTCGATATTCACGAGGAACGAAACGTTGACTATGTCATTTTGCCATTGGACGTTTTAGTGTTGAACGACATGAAAGTGCATGCAAAGAATATTGTCAGTGAATTGTGGCTCGTAAGTATTTGTTGTCGAAATTTAGAATATGATCTCTATATAACTGTGTGTACTGTAAAACTCAAACAGGAAGATTCAATGCAAGCCAATGAATTGTTGGAAATAAAATATTTTCATCGACCAATAATTCTGGATGAACAGGCTGGCAAACCATTGACAAATATGACGATTGTGTTCAGTACGTACACGGCCAACGAACGAATTTTTCTACAAGCATTGACACAATTTCTGGGCGCAATCCATACCAGTTCATATGCACGACAACATAAACCGTTATTAATTTGCCCGACACCCGATGGCAATAAATACAACGGAGCGATAAAATGGAATTTACCGGTTGTCACGGCAGAATGGTTGCTCGAATGTTATAGGCAACATCGAAAATGTCCAATGGTTAAGTATTTAGTGGGCGAATCTGAATTGCCGGCAGACGAGCAACAGCCTTGCAACGAAACTGACGATCCAATTGCGATCATTTGTCCCGTTGCAACGGATAAAAATCAATCCACTGATCACATAACAAATGATGAATTTGATCAATCAACTGAGCAAAAGGTCTCAGTATCTGTTGAGAAAAACAATATTTCGACTGATAGCGTATCGGTTGAGCGATTTACGCCGGTTTTAAAGCATAGACGGTTAACGGAAATAGGTGGTGGTACATCGAGACGTGACTCGTCGCCATTTTTGTCGCAGTCACCGCAAACGCCGTACGATCACAATCGAACCAGTGAGTAGTGCGCGCGGCTACGTGTTTGTGTGTTGCATAATGTAGTTTGATCATTTTCTTTCGTTTTGTAGTTTTTTGCGAGGATTTAAATACACCCGAAAGAGATTTGGTCTATAATATGTTAAAGGAAATCGACGATAATACAACGCCGGAAACGAGACGACGCAACAAAGCGATGGGCACACCGGAAACTCCGGTGACGCCGGAAGAATGTAAAACACCGTGGATGGAACAACAACGTATAGCGTTTTGGGAAAAGCGAAAACTTCCGCCGTACGAACCATCACCGCATACGGTAAGTTTGTTTGCAATAAAAGGTAAATATATGTTTTGGGCTTCACAGATACATTTCTAAGATATTTCTTATTCTATCGACCGCAACCGAAATAGACCGAAATCGGTTCTGTTCTACAAGTGTATTTAAAACCGTCGTTTGACTACTGTTGTTAGACTTTAATTTTGTGTTTAACAACAATTAAAACGTCCCTGTTTTGTGATATTGAGTCTCTTGTACGCAATATGTCTGAGAATGATAAGACACAGAAGCAGTGAACATAAGTGCAACAATTGCAACAAAAAAAAAATGTTCGTCTTCGATAGATAAGATTGAAATCTATACCACTACTTATTTTGTTTTTTTAAAAGTGTGAAAGTTTAGAAGTGTAAAAGTCCTTTCAGTACAAGTTCTCAAGTACATGTACTCGATTACTAGTTTTCGAGTGCAAATTTTCTAGTATATGTACTCGAGTATAAGTTTTCAAGTACTTGTGCTCATGTATATGTTTCCAAGTAAATTTTTTAAGCAATCGTACTCGAAAAATTTACTTAAAGAACATTTTCAAAGTACTCGTGCTTAAAAATTTCAAGTACGTTTTAATGTGTTTGCGCACAGCTCTGTTTGTATAGTTATATTTATAAGTCTTTTCATGTCTAATTCTTGTAAAATCACTAATTTCATTGTGTAATTGATGTTTGACTGCAAAGTGTAGATCCTACACACAGTATATACAATATACATACTCGTACTATACATGAAAAAGTGCAAAACTGGTTATTTTATTTTTCTTACAAACAATAGAAACGCAGGTTTTTAACTTAAGTTTTATGTTTACTTACAAAATATTACAGTAGATTTTCCAAGTAAAACTCGATAATAAAAATCAAATGAATGTTTTATTTGATCAAAAAAGACTAATGGATTTTGATTAAATTTTGTAGTCTCCACTTTGAACACGATTTGTGATGTTTTTCATTCGAAGGCGAAGCAAAAGTGCGGCGCTCTACTGTCATCCCAAAAAATTATATTTTATAAAAAGGATGATTTCTTTTCTTCTTTAGTAGAAACGGAGTCAATTTAGCGCACCACAATCTTTTTTGTGAGAATGTTTTCCTTTAAAAGGCGAAGCATATGCTTGAGGTTACAAACCACATCACCCCCTTAATTACTTTTAGACATTTTTTAAAACTACAATTTCCTGGGTTGTTTCTCTGTTGATTGCAGCACCTGATTCATAGGTCTGTTTTTGTGAAAGAAAAACTACTTTGTTTAAACACTACACAATATTTCTCCATTTTTTTGTTGGCATCATCGGGCTTTTACCAAAAATCAATTTTATACCAAAAAATAATTTCATTCATATATTCCAGTAATAATTGTCAAATAAAAAAATCATGTTGTTCCTATAAGTACAAAAGTGGAAGTTTTTTCGCCTAATTTTTTGTTTTTAATTTATTTCAAATTATTTTAAATTTTCTTAAAATCCTTAAATTTTATGTTAAAACTTCAACGTCTGATGATGCCAATAAAAAATTGGAGAAATATTGTGCAAGGTTGAAACAAAAGTAGTTTTTCCTTCACAAAACAGACCTATGAATCCAGTGCTGCTATCAACAGTGAAACAACCCAGAAATTGAATTAAAAATGTCGATAGGAGTAAACCTCCTTAAACAACTATATCATTACGTTTTACTTTACTAATTGCGAGAGAGTGATCCGCCACACCTAATTTATTTTCTAAGAAATGGGATGTTTATTAACCTTTTGCAGTAACAATTCCTTGCAGAGCCGTTTCTCGTCAAATATTCCAAGTTATTCGTCACCGGACAATTTTTAAGTTAATCTATTGAATACATTGGAGAAAATTATTCTCCAAACAATTACTGCGGTGCGGAAGATTTTAGAGAGCAATTATCCGCGAAGAACTGTACTCTGGATGTTAATTTTTCTTTATACCCATACCCATTCGCAACAGCGTGGTAGTTTTCTCAGAATCAACCGCTATGATGGGCATTTTGGGACCAACCCGGGATCAGGTCGGTAAATTGGTTTTCAATATTCCACCGGACCGGGCCGGGGCAGAATTTTTTGTTTCAATATTTCTCCAGGCAGAGTCGAGCTGGCATTTTTTTTCCAATATTCCACCGGACCGGATTGTCTACATTTTCTGACATTACGATTTTCAGTTCATTTTTATTTATAAAACTGTATGTATATGCAGTCAACAATGTCAAACAATACAAAAGATTGTCAAATGTTTACTAGTTAGGTCTAAACCGGACCGGAAATCTTATCCCGAAAGTTAACCGGGCTGGGCTCGCGAATTTTTACCAAAAGTTGACTGGCTTGGTCTGGTTCAAAAACTTGACCGGGCCGGAAAATTTTCCAAAAACTTGCCGGGCCGCTACTTTGTTTTTTGGGACCGGGCCAGACTCATAACGCCCATCTCTAGTTGGCCCTTAAAATATGTATAAACTGATTACAGTGAAATAAGTTTAGATGAGTCGTATCGATAGATGGTGCCAAGTCTCTCAATGTCGGTTTTCAAATCAACGCATTTGCCCACTCAGCTCCGAGGAATATTGGAAACAAAAGAAAAAGAGGGCATTCGAGCCCGTAGCATAAAAATATGTAACCATCACCTTTAGTCGATAGACTAATCACTAAACACAATAGACGGAACAATAACCATTTACAAATCACAAACATCGATGGACATCCGAAAAGCAACAAAACAATTGAAACCAACACTACTACAAAGGAGTATTTGGCAGTTAATTAAAATTATTTTCTGAAATAAATCCTGAATTGACTTATAAATCATCTAAGGTATATTATTAGTGATGTCAAAAAAATTACGGGTACCCGGTTATTCTGTCTTTGAAGACCGATTAACCGTTCAAAACGGAAAAGAAAAGACCGGGTTAAAAGACCAGTCTGGATACCCGGTTCTAAGATCCGGTTTAGGTGCCAACCGGACCGAGTATTCAGTTCTGGAACATGTCCAAATACTCAGTCCTGGACCAGTCCGGTTCTGATACAGGTACTGATCGGTCCTGAAGACCGATCCGGGTATTTGGTTCTAGACCGATCCGGCTAACCGATGTTGAATCGGTTCGGATTTCTTGTGCCGAAAACCGCCCGGGTACTTGATGCTGAAAAAGTGGTCCCGATACTCAATATTCTGAAGTAGACTTCTTGTTGGGGCTAAGTCGCAGGTGATTAATATTCTTGTAGATCTATCGAAGGAGCACTGTCGCTCAAATACACACCTATCTTTAATGGCTAAGGTGGCAATCCTGCTTTGTTCAGTGTGTGGTTCAGAAGTAAAGATATCACATCATTTTGTTTGCTCTAATGGGTTTACGAGAGCAACAAATTGAATTTCATCTTGGTGATGTTAGAGATGTACGCAAACCCTCAGAGATCCTATTTTGTACTAATACATTTTTATTTAAATTAAGTGGTGGGGCCAGACCTATGTGATTGTGATCATTTTGACATAATTAATGAATTTATCGTAAAATTACTAATAAAGGTCAATTTTTATAATGACTTTCTGTGAAGAAAGTATTAAAAAATTTGGTTGGTCTCACTCTTGAAAGGCTTCTAAAAGTATATAGATTACAACTGACACATGAACGTCACATAAAACGTAATCTTAAATTACTGTGACTGCACAGTGAGCACGGTATAAATGACTCATTTAAACGGTTTAACTTCGTTTTAGATACAAAGGGATTGGTTGACCGACGCACCTCATTAAATTTGGCAAACCATTTGAAAACCGATCTTAGAAGACTGGGAAATATATGCGAAATACAAAAACTTAGATGGTTTCTCAATGCTGGAGAAAACCTACTGCAAGAGCTTCATTCGAAATGATGTCGAACAGAATACAATTGCAATTAATGAATTTGAAAATTTATGTAAACGAACGGCAATTCACAAAACGGTGAATCTGACGTCGTGGTGGAAATCAAAGGCATATCGACTACTGATTTTGATTGATTTATCGAAATGCTATCTTTAGATTTTGACCACATCAACTCCATCAAAAAGAGTATTTTCATCCTGGTACCAGAAAACGTGTACAAATTTGTATTTTTAAACAAAAATCAGTAAAATTTATCGACAAAATGTTGAACTGTAATTTCTGCCATGGGTTTTTCGAATTTTTGATCTGCACAAATTCTGCAAAGAATGTGGCACAAAAATTTCAAAATGATAAAAATTAGAAGGCCCCCTGAACACCTTTATTCTAGTTTTAACAGAAGTTGTGAAAAATATATATAATACAGTGGTTCTACAACACGTATATTGAAAAAAAATATACTTTTGTTCTACGATTTTTTCCAAAATCTCGTGTGCAGACCCTAAAACAATATGGAACTCGGTCGGATAAGAAAATATTGTGTCTTTCTACAATATTGCAAAAAAAACTATTGTTCTACACTTTTATTCGTCGTTGTCGGATTTAATTAAAATTTCCACAGAAGTTGTGTAGACATAAAAAATGCGCACCAAAAAATCTAAGCCGGATCGGATAAAAATTTAGAATGGGTAGCGAATTGAAAAAAATATCTCATACAAGTCTGTTGAGTTTTTGGTAATGAAATTATACGTATGGCAGTACTTCACAAGGTCGACAGCCCTTGTTTGCTCGAATCGTCTTAAATAGAAAAAAAAAACAAACATTTTAACAAGGTTTGACCCCACCTTAGTTTTTATAAATTTTGATTGCAAAACCAATACTGTCATATATTATATATTTGGAATTAAAGATCCGGTTTTAAATCGGGTTCCGTTCTTCAGAACCGGTCGTTAGAATCAATCTTCAAGACCGGTCTTTGGGATCGTCTTTCAGAACCGGCTACTCGGACCGGTTTCGGAACGGGTACCCAGACCGTTTCAGGACTGCGTATCCGGACTGGGTCCCGGCTCGTCAATACTGGGTTCCTTTACCTGTCTCAACACGACGAAAGATGAATTTACAACATGAAAAAGGATCTAACAAAGCCGCTTTATCCGATCATACACTGCAAAAAATGGAACACCGTCTGTGTGATTTTTTTCACACAAAAACATGCATATGACGGTGCGAATAAGTAAAATATCACAGACCAGTGTTTCATTTACACAATACTGTGCATTTTTACATATTCGGTGTTTTATTGGCCGGTGTGAATTATATTAACACTGAACTGGGTTAAATTTGTGCAATTTGTTTTATAAAACACTGAACAGACGGAATCCGGTGTTTAAATAATAATGATCCGTGTGATTTGTTCTATGTTTTTTATTGTTTGTCTGTGTGAACTTTTGCCGGATCAAGCAATACATTTGTTTAGTTTTAGTCAACAAAAAACATTATATCGGTATGGCTTGTTAGGTTATTAGGTGTTATGATGTCTGTCTTTGCTCTGTAGAATAGGTAATAATATATGTCTGTATTGCACTTTAGCTCTGATTCGATTCCCAAAGAATCCATGTCATTCATATGAATATGAAAAAAAAAATGATTTTTTTTTATTTATTTATTTATTTATTTATTTATTTATTGTTTACTTAATAATATTGCTCAAAAATTTAAAAAAAAAAAATCAATAAATAACAACGAACAGAGTGTAATTTCACACCGATATTCCGGTGTATTTTACAATAGAACACCGGATGGAACACCGAGCCTGTGTTGAAAAGCATTGATCTGTGTGTTTTTCATATTATTTTTTTTTGCAGTGTAGGTATGTTGATTTTACTCTTAATTTTAGCACTCTGATTCTCGCATATAGTTCAGAATTCCAAGGCGTATGGATTGGGATAAGAGCCATACTGTGCGAAAATCCTCCTATCGAAACGGTCGAATCTTTGGAGACCAAAGTATGTTAAACAACGAACTGGCTAAATAATGCCTACTCTAAGGCATGCCCGATTTCAAAACCCAAAACGACTTAACAGGCCTTGTGCTTAAGTAATGAGATTGGGGAGCATAGAGACAAGGCAAGAAAAGCTTTTGCAGTCTGGAAACGGACTTGCGAAAGTGGAAAGTGGGAAGAATACAAGAGCTGTCAGGCAATCCTGGAAAGCCTTCTACGACGTTATTGAAGATACCAGGGAAACAGCAAGGCTCAGACGAATTCTATCGAAATCAAAGGTGATTCCACCTCAAATTCAGGAAGCTAATGGCAGTTGGACAGAAGATGAAGAGGAATTTTTGTCTCTGTTGCGTGATAAATCCGGGGCACAAATATACAACGAGGAGAATCAGGTTTTAACTGGATTAGGAGCCAAAATGGTGACGAGGGCCAAAGTCAAATGGGCTATAAAAACCTTCGGACCATTTAATTCTCCTGGACTGGATGGCCTTATCCCAGCCCATCTACAGGAAGCTTGAAAATTGTTAGTTATTCATTTGGTTAACATGTTTAGAGAGGTTGTCGAAAGTTGTTTTCATCCCAAAGGCGGGGAAAATCCAACATACGACACCTAAATACTTTAGACCTATTAGCCTGACTTCTTTCTTGCTGAAAACACTCGAAAGAGTGTTGGAAACTGTCAGAGAAAATTTTAAAGATGTGAAATTGGCAAAAACTTAACGAGCATACACAAAAGGCTAATCGACGGACTCCATTCAGTAGTAGGAACTATTGAAAGATCTCTTGAATCCAAAGAATACACGATTGGCACATTCTTGGACGTCGAAGGAGCAATTAATAATGAGACTTAAAGTGCGATAGCAGAGGCTCTTCGAAGTCATCAGTGAGGGAGGTAGTAATACGATGAAACAAGAAACTTCTTGGCAACAGACGTATTTCGGCCGAGTGGGAAAGCAGAGTAAAGGTGAGAGTGGCAACTAGAGATGCACGGCTAGGAGGGGTGTTATCACCTCTGCTGTGGCTTCTGGTAGTCATAGATGTTCTCACAATACTGCCGTGCACTATCGTTGATGTAGTTGCATATGCAGATGACATAGTTTTACTCGCATCAGGTATATAGCTGGGTACCCTAAGTAGCATCACCACGACTGCACTTATGGTGTTGAAGGAGTAGGCAGTGCCAAGAGGATTTGGCGTCAATCCTGATAATACAAAGTGTGTCCTATTCACAACGAGATATAAGATACTGACTTTCATTCCAGCTAAGATAGGATATCAAATCATACGAATGGTGTCGGTCACCCCAGCAGGAACACTTTGTCCGATCAAGTTGAAACTGGGCACTATTCACGACCGGAGCACTAGATTTGGTACC
>JANTEX010246365.1:0-19054 GCA_024741295.1 Macrocera vittata | reverse complement strand
AAACTTTACTCACTTTTTAAATATGAAATATCTGCAATATCATCTATAGGGTGACTCCATGTAGGCGATGGTGTTACGGATCGTGCTCTTCGTTTAACCTGTTAATCATCCAAATTATTCTTTAGGTTTTTTTCGGGGTTTTAACCTTTAAATTAAATATTTCAGTTTACCATAATGTTAGTTCAGTTTTTTTTTTTGGTTTTTTGCATTTTAAATTGAAAGAAAATATTATGAAAAAATATATAGGAAAGAATAAAAGCTGAAAAAATGACTCATCTTAACTACGTATGTAAATATATATTGCTATTGGTCTAAGTATTTAGATTTTTTTTTAAAGTTTTTACCAAAATTGTAACAAATAGCCGATCGCAACCGTGCTCATTACGTGCAACTACCCAGTAGGTGCCCGAATCGGCTGGCGTTGAACGCTGCACAGTAAATCGAGTGAGATCATCGTGGGCTTCCTTCAAAACTCGATCGTTATTAGTGATATCTCGGGTTCCTTTCATGAATATCACTGTGGTGTTTTTTTTTTAAATAAAGATTTCAGAAATTAACGCATTTTCACACAGTCAATGTCACTTCGGGCATAACTTACACTTTGGTTTCGGTTCACCGATCAAACGGAACGACAACGAGAACGGATCACCGGCCAAAATTTTCATTTCATTTTCCGGTCGACCCTGGAACAACGGACACTTGCCACCCTTTACCGACGGTCCAACAATATGAATGTGACCGATCGACTCAACGTTACCGAATGCATTCTTTGCACGGCACGTGTACGTGCCGGCCACTTCATGTGTTGCATTCGGTACAATGAGCGTATGAATGCCGTGATCTTGGAACGATCGCACATTTCCGGACGGCACAATTACTTCGCGATCACGTAACCATTGAATCTCAACGGGTCCATGCAAAACTTCGGCCTGCAACGCAATGGTACCACCTTGCGTAACCATGTGATCACCAATGGCATTTTGGAAGTGTGGCTTATTGATGTCCCGATGGAAGTAGCCGTGTGTCTTTTCGATAATGTACGCATCTTTGCCCGTGTACGTAACGTTATGCGAAATCTTATCGCTAAACAGCGAGTTCTCTGCCTGACAGAAGTATGTGGCACTATCGGCCGGTGTAGGATTGGCAATGACAAGCTTACAGTAGCCGTCGGCTTGATCGTATTGTTGATATTTATCACCAGGTTCGATAAATTCACTTTCTTTCGACCACGTAATATGTGGCTTTGGTTGACCACGAACACGGCACTCGAGCACCAGTTCATCGGCATTCAAATTGTATGTATCTGTTAATTTGACAAACGTTATGTTAACAGGATAGACAAACTTGTGATCAAAGTGGGGGCATTTTTTATCTCTTTTTTATTGTATTGGACACATTTTAATAGCTCGAAAACATTGATTCAAATGTGTGAAAAACATTCAGTTATTATGCGTGGCACAGTAAAAATACATACCTCGTATCGCGCGCGTAAATTGTGGTTGCATTGGACTACAATTGTCATAGCCCGAGTATACCTTTAAATGGGCCGATGTGCAAACCTCACCGTAGACATTTCGTGCCACACATGTATATTCACCGGAATCACTCTGATTCACCGAGAATATTTCCAAAATGGACAAACCATCTTCGTGACAGTCGATTCGATGACGTGGCGTCACCTCCAACGGCATCATATTGCGAAGCCACTGTACATAAACATCGATACCGATAACGTTGCACGTCAGTTTAATGGTCGTATTTTCGGTGACCACACGATCCATTAGTTCGGTACTAAATACCGGCTTACGTTTCACGTTTCGATAGAATTTCTCATCTCGACACAGAATATCGGTTGCTGTTCCATTGACAAAATCATTGACTGCACACAATTCCAATCCACATACATATATGACACAAAAGTACAAATGAAATGACAAAAGTAAAAACACACATCACTATACATTGAACAAATATGCGGCGCGATATAGGAATAGCGTTCGAATGCGGCTCGTTTGACAAATGGATACCTTTTCTTGGTGAGCGACTACTTTCGCTGGGATCTGCAACGACCGAAAGTCTTGAACTAGTTGTCACGGTACTGTGAGAATTACGAACTATGCACGAATATGTGCCGGCATCCCGACTGTCTGCGTTTAGAACTTCCAGCGTTACCATACCATTGTTAATTGAACTGAAATATTTACAGCCTTCGTCCAGTGGTTTACCGTTCTTAAGCCAGATAATGTTTGGCTCGGAACCAGAGACACGACATGTGAACTTAGCCGTGGCTCCGGACTCGATTTCAACGTCGTGCAGTTCCGATTGCAAGCTCAGCATATGTTCGCCGTCGTTAGCTGTGCCATTCATACCATGTCGTTTGTTGTTTGTCGCTTGTTCGGTTAGTATCTCTTTCAAATCGACGGTGTGTGATATTTGCGTTGTCTTCAATGTGTTTTGAGCCTCACACGTGTACACACCGTTATCGTCCTTGCATGGATTAACGATGATCAATTGTTTGCATTCAGCATTTCGATTACTTTCGGCAAACATGTATTTGTCAATGGTTTCGGTGATCAATGTGCCATTACGAAACCATGAAATTGATGGCTGTGGATGACCATGCACTTTGCATTCGAGTATGAACTGATTTGAATGACTGAGATATGATTCTGTTAAGGAAGGATGTTGTTATGATTCATTAAACATATAACTATTTGATAATCTAAAATGTGTGAGAACCAGTTTTAAGCAATTTTGTTTGTTGGACTCGTGAGACCTAGATACCATATCTGAACTCCTCGACAATAGACAAACTATAAACTATATTCAAGTATGGGCAGTGGGCTATGTCCTGTGTGATTGTGTCTTACCTTTAATTGGGATTGTGAATATCGGTGGCGTTACAGTTTGAACAACATTCTCGTAAATGGTTACCGTGGCCGAACTATTAATTTCACTCGCGGCATTACGCGCAACTACCTTGTATACACCCGAAACGTCAACGGTCGTATTCAACAGATCTAACGTGCATAAACCGTCTCTCATATTGGCCCGAATATTTGGCCCTTGCACAACAGGATTGTCATCCTTGAACCATCTCACTTGTGGATCGGGTCCTTGTACATAACAAGACAATTTCGTTTTACCACCGGCCGCAATAATGCGATCGGTCAAGAAGGCAATAAAGTGAAGTTTCATTTTTGGATCTGGTGGCGGTTCTACGTATCGACGACCACTGCTCACCGGTTCATCGCGTGCCTTTTTCTTGGCAGCCGCTTTCTTAGCCGTTTCTTCGGCTGTCGGTGGTGGACCGGCCGCAGCTGGTGTTGCTGTGCCCGAAGCTGATTTAGATGCTGGCGCAATCGGTTCCGGTGGCGTACGTGGCGAATGAATCTCTCTCAGTTGCACCTGAACCGGATGAGAAGTCTCTGCTTTGCCGGCACGATTTTCGGCTTGGCACACATATTTACCATTATCTTGTTTAGTTGGATCGTTAATTGTCAATTCGCATGTGCCATCTTCTTTGTAGCTCAATTGGTATTTTTCGCTTGGCTCAATGGTAACGCCATCTTTTACCCAGGTAATCGTTGGTGTTGGGAAACCACGTGCATGACAAGAGATGCTAATCTCGTTGATGTTGCTGTGATAAACATCTTTGATGTTACGTGTGAACGTTGGCATTGTGTCTGCCGATCCTGGATTTGGATTCGGGAACACTTGAAGATTAGCCGTGGTCGTCACTTCACCGGACAAATTTCGTGCATAGCATGTGTAGCTGCCACTGTCCGCCTCTGTCACAGCGGTGAATTCCAGCACACAGACACCATTGTTATTCGATTGACGACATTTTGGTCCGTACACTACGGGGTTTTCGCCTTTTAGCCACCTAACAGCCGGATCAGCACCTTCCAGATAACAAGTTAGCTTGAGCTTAGATCCTTCGGCAACGACACGATTCGATAGTTTTGACGCAAAATTAATTCCCTTGCGCGGTTCACGTGTTTCTTTGACCTTAGCCGGTGGCTCGGCTGCAGCGGTCGGTGCTGCTGCTGCAGCGGCCGCACCTTTACCACGTCCACGTCCTTTACCCTTCTCTTCGGCTTTCTCTTCACCATCAGCCGCAGCAGCGTCGCCACCATCTTGTACCGCCTCGGACTTGGCACGTGCCGAACGATCAGCATGATAAACACGATGACGATTGTCAGCAATGTGTGCCTCTTTGCTCTCAAACAGTACGTTATGGGCAATTTCCGAATCACCAGCACGATTCGATGCTTTGCACACAAATTTGCCACTGTCGTTCTTTTTCGGATAGTTAACAATCAACTCACATGTACCGTCTGGGTGATCGATTTGCTTATATTTTGCATCAGTTTTCTCAATAGCAACACTGTCCTTGTACCATTCAATAGTCGGACTTGGTTGACCCCGGACATGAGTCTCTAAATAGATTTCATTGGTGTTCAAATGGTATGTGTCTGTAAGGAAAGACGTTTCGAAAAAAAAATTGTATTTCGGATAGAAATAGTTATTGCAAGAATGCACGGTTGTGCATTCTTTCACTTGACTCTACACTCAAAAATTATTTTCAAAAAAAAAGACTTACTTTTGAGATTGCGCGTAAATGTTGGTGCAAAATCAGTAGTTTGTGTTTTTGCGTACACCTGCAATTGGCACGAACACGATATTTCACTGTCTGGATTACGTACGAGCAACGAATATTCACCACCATCGTCTGGTGTCGCATTGTTAATCTCCAAAATACAAACACCTTCTCGACTTAAATTTTTCACACGTGCCCCATAGACAATTACATTTCCTTCCTTGAGCCATCTTGGATTCGGATCGGGTCCTTGTACGACACAGGACAACTTCACTTTAGCGCCTTCGGGGAAAACGCGATTCGTCAAATGGGTAACGAACGACAACTTATTTCGTGCAGCTTTCATCATTTCTTCAATGGTTGGACCGGCCGAACGACGAGAAGTGTATTCAGCGACTGCTTCTGATTTTGCTTTTGGCGCACGTTGTCGCTTTGCACCGCTTTTACCCGCATCATCAGCGCCGCCCTCTTCACCTCCTTCTTTTTTCTCTGGCTCATTGCCAGAATCACGACGACTTAACGGTGTGTGTGGCTGAAACTCAACCTTGTGCGACACTTTTTGTGTACCGATTTTATTCGAAGCCGTACACGAATACACACCATTATCTTTTTGTATTGGTTTGTTTATGATCAGTTCACATTGTCCGTCTAAATGTTCGATTTGCTGTGTCCGTTCGTCAAATTCAATTGGTAGTTCGTCCTTTGCCCAGGTGATCACCGGTCGTGGATTACCACGTACCTTACAATCAATGATTAAATCATTTTCCTGCGAATGGTACACATCTGTAAACAAAATGGAATTGAAACGTTTTTGCCCTCCGACGAAAAATTTACCACACCAGAAATTACCTCTGATTGACAGCACAAATAGCGGTGCCTCTTTATCACCCTCAACGGCTGCATCATAAACTTTAAGATAGCAAGTTGTTGCAACTTCTGAGAAATCATTTTTGGCCAAACATTTGTATTCGCCCGTTTGTTCCGGGGTGATGCTCGACAATTCAACAATGCTCATACTTTCGGCCGTCAAATTACGAATATTCGGACCATATTGCAATGGATTACCATCTTTGAACCAACGAATATTCGGATTTGGTCCTATGACGGCACAAGTAAATTTCACCTTATTGCCAACCAACGATGTACGATCACGTAATTGTGTAGCAAACTTCAAGCGATCCTTTTGCGATACAAGCGGTTGATCTTCGTGGCGCACCCTTGGTGGCAATTTTCCAGTTCGTCGAAGTTCATACTCCTCCTTGGCTCGCATAGCTTCCTCCATGGCACGTTTGGCTGCCTCCTCTTTATCTTTGCCGATTTCCGTATGAGCATGTCGCAAACCGCTCAAATGGAAATGTTTCGGTTTGCCAATGAAGTGTACGTCATGCACAATTTCTGCTTCGCCAATACTGTTCATCGCACGACAAATATATTTGCCACTGTCCTTCTGGGCTGGTTTATACACTTCAAGCTTATACACTCCATGAGCTTCTTCAAGCAGCACATACTTGAAACTTGGCTTCAACTCAACCATATCGCGAAGCCATGTGATTTTTGGTCTTGGCGTACCAGCACAATGGATTTCAATGCCAAGAATGTCCTCGTTCAAGTGATAGTAATCTATTTTTCGCGATATAATTTAACGTGTCAATGTTAAATTGGGAAATTAATTTTTGTTATTAAATTTGTAAAATGTTTGTAGTACCTCTGGCCGATGTAAAGGTCGGCGGAATGGGATCGTCTCGAATGACATCGTAGACGGTAACAATTGCCGAAGTGCTTGCTTCACCATTAATATTGCCCAACGAACACGTGTACTCGGCCGAATCGCTTGGTAGTGCACGCATAATTTCCAAACTTAACATTCCTTCGTTGACCAAAATTCGGTATTTTGGTCCACGTTCAATTGGATTACCGTCACGGAGCCATTTGATCATCATCTCTGGACCACTGGCCGTACAAGTTAATTTCACATTGTGTCCCTCTTCGACGGCCACATCCTTCAAATGTGTATGAATTCGTGGTATACGCGTAGATTCTCGCCGCTTTTGCCATTCTTGATCACGTTCACGTTCACTCAACTTCTTGTGTTGTTTACGTTCGTATGTCGATCGAATTACACCCTGTCCATCTGCGTCCATTTTCGTCCACTCTTCATCGTAGTTTGGTCGAGTAAATTCATCGCCGGACGATTGTGATCCACGACGGCCCATACTTGAGCCTACGTCTCCCTGTTCGGTATCGACGTGACTTTCACCGTCTCCATCTTCATCGTCAGAGCCGCCCTCTGAACCGGAACCCGATTCACCGCCAGACTCTTCATCTGATCCTCTTTCCTCCGAACCATGTTCGTCACCACTTTCTGGCATTTCAGATTCTTCGCGATCTTCCGGCTCTTCTTCCGGTTCATCCTCATTTGCCTCAGCACGAGCTTCAGCCTCCGCTTGTTTCTTTGCCTCTTGTTCGGCTTTCATTTTCTTCATTTTTTCTTCGATTTGTTTTTTCTGTTCTTCGGCCTCTTTTTGTTTTGCCTCTTCGGCTTGCATGGCTGCCAGTGCACCAGTCAATTTACCGCCCTTTCGTTTCGGTGGCGGTTTTTCGGCAGCCTTCTCCTTTTCCTCTTTGGCTTGTTGTTGCTCGAATAGCTTTGCTTTGCTTACTTTCGGTTTGTCCGGCATGTCTAGCTTAAGTTTTGGCGGCGAAGCCTCTTTATCCTTTTTCTCCTTCTTTTTCGTTACTTTTTTCGCTTTCTTCTTCTTCTTTTCCTTGGGTGCTGCCTCTTCTCCTTCGCCGCCTTCAATCGGCTCACCACCTTCCGACTCTAGTATCACTGAAGACGGTGACTCAGAGTCACGATACGATTCCGTGTCCATTGAATCATAATCGTCGTCTTCAACGTAAATAATTTCGACATTCGAAATGTCCATAACGGCTGCACGATCGATAACCGATTGTTCGGAAATGATGAATTTTGCCGGCGCTTCTTCTTCCATAGATATGTCCATGACCAGCGCTTTGTCAATGATTGCCTTATACGAGGCCAATTGCAGTAAAATATTCGGTCCGATTTCGAAGGGAGTTTTCTCTTTCTCCTCTCGACTGATAAACGGTGTTATGCTTCTCCATGCCGATGGAGTTTCACTTTTTTCGCGATAACGCATTAGGGGCGTTTGAGAACGACCGCGAACCGGTGTCTGACTTCGGCCACGATAGCCCGGCGATGGTGATTTCATTCGAATCACCTTTGGCGTTGGCGGTGCCAATTGAGTCGGTGCTGGTAAAACAGCTGTATCACCTTGTTCCTCCATCTTGTTCTGTTGTAACCGTTACGATACCCGTTTTCGAAATAAATTTAAAAAAAAAATACAAAACTGATATGTGTTCCGATTCGTTCGATTTGAATGCTTAATTGCAACTGATTGTATCGGTCGATTTTTACGAAAAGGTAAACAAAGATTCATTGATTTTGTCGACGTAATTATCATATGTGTGGTGTTCGTTTGATTCACCGTGAAACGGTTTGCCAAATAATTTCCCATTGACTATCGATTGGTTAGCTAATAATTATTGTCATTGTCATTGTCATGTGCACGCTACACACGGCAACATTCGAATTAATCGGATGATCTTAAAATAGATTATTAGTACTGATCTAGATTCTATTTTAAAACGAAATGAATTGGGTCATTAATTTTGCGTGTTGATCGATTCAGAAAGAATTCTACCTATATAGAAATTGTTTTCCGAGCAGACGATTATAGTTTTGGTGTAAACGCACAACATGTAGATAGTGCCGCAGAGTTGTTAAATTTTCTTTTTTGTAACAGAATTGCTTAAAACTGATTTTTATTTTGCATACAAAACAATATAGACACGCACATACATATGTTTGCGATAGCAATGTCCAAACAATACATTTCCGTGTTCAAATTTGAGTGTTCGTTGAAGTTATTAAACAGAGCTAGTAGATCTAATTTTGAGGTAGACTTATTCTGATATAGACCAGCTCAGCAAAAATAAAGTAGCTCGCGTAAAGCTTTTGAAAATTTCTGCAAATGGGGCGCTCGAAATTTCTCGAGACTCACGTAAAGTCGTTGCCAAACGTAACCCATCAGACTTAACTTATATTTCTAGAGCGAATGAAAGTTACACAGCATCCGCTCTGGAAACATTGTACTACTTGTTTTTTGCACTTTTCTCCTGGCTGTATACTCTTTTGATTTCAGGAGACACTCGCCAATTGCCACCACCAAATTTTTATTTCCAAAAAATCATTCTTCGTTTGAACATTGCTATCGTAATCACAACACAAAACAAAAGAAAAATACGGTAAACCATGCAACTCACCTCGAATACACGATGAAAAAACGGGCGGCAAAACAATTTCTTCGGGACCCTTTTCGAATATCGTCACCATTGAACTGGTTTCCACACTGCCATTTCGGTTACCGGCCACACACACATATTGGCCCGAATCCGCTGCGCGTACGTCGTGAATTTCGATCGTTGCCAATCCATCCGTAACACGTATACTGTATTTACGAACGTCATCAGCTATTAACATTTTTCCATTTTTGTACCATTCAATTTCAACGTCTGGCCCCGAAAAATTGCACGCCAACTTAATGGTGCTACCCGCTACCGATGTCCGATTCGTCAATCGAGTGTCAAACACTGGTTTTCGATTGGCGATACGAGAACGTTTTTCCGTCAGCAATTGCTTGGCACTGGATTGTTGATCGTATTGCGATCGCACTATTTCATCGGTGATGACCGGTCTCGATCTGCGTCGTTTCGGTAGCACCTCATCATTGGATATTTCACTTGTTCTTAAATGCTTTTCTTCAGTCTTACGGTTATTTTCTACATTTATGTCGGCAACATTATGTCTATTGTCGATGTCGTCTTTGGTCTTTTGGCGATTGCTTCTGAATTGTGAAACGGTTTCTTCGTCTTTCGTAAGGATTGTTTTCGAAATGTCTTGTTCGGATTTGAGGTACGGCAAACTATCGTCTATGGTCTTTGTTTTGCCATCCGAAGATTTTCTGACCGTTTGTGAGATGTATGTGGACAGCTGTTGTTGCTCTGCTGTAGATTTTGCTTTTGTTTCACTACTATCTTCAAGAGAAACTTGTTTCTCTGTTTCTGCCTGGGCGTCTGATTTTATTGATGACTTTCTCGACTTTTCTTCTTTCTTCGATTTCCGTTTTTCTGGACTCTTCTCTTTTAACTGTTTGCTGTGACTGCTTTTAACTTCATCTTTCGGCTCGGTGCTGATGATAGAAGGTGATTCTGTTTTTCCGATTTCCTCTTGTTTTTCTTGGCATTTTATTTGCTCACTGCTGGCGTTCAGCTGTGATTTTTCGGCTTTATCCAGATCATTGGATTTCTCTAGAGAAGCTTTTCGCGAGGTATCTTCATTCTTCGTTTTTCGTTTGTCCGGAATCTTTTTGTTAAACTTGGAATCCTTATCAGAATCTTCGTCGGGATGAGGCTCAGTTTTGGTGGTCAATAAAGTTGCCTCAGTTTTTTCATTTAGTGTGCGACTTTCTTCGATTGTCTTTTGCTTTTCTGGGCTAATTGTCTCTACTGGTTGAACATTTTCAGCTGCTGTTTTGGTGTCCTTCAATGTTTCTTCTCCTTGTTTATGAAGATTGTCCAAAGATTTACGATTCTCTAAAGTCTGTTCTTTTATCTTCTTGTCCTGTGTTTGTACTTCTTCGACGAGTTTAGATTCTGTTCTGATGCTCTCCTCGATTTTTTCGTGTGCCGTAACTTGCTCGCTATTATTTACTGACGCTGGCTTATCTAAACCAATTTTGTTTGATGGTTTGACATCTTCTTCTTGGGTTTTGATTTTTGTCGACTCTTCGTTTTTACTCTCATCCTTTTTGTTTACATTTTCCAAAGATGCTTTTCGTGAGCTCTCTTCTTTTTTCGTTTTTCGTTTCTCAGTCTTCTTTTCTTTGGTTTCGATTCCAGCAGAAGTTGCTTCGGTTTCTTCGATCTTCAAAATATGCTCTTTATCTTTCACTGTCGTTTGATTTTCTGAACTAATTACAGTTGATGATTCGATCCCTTCGTCTTTAGTTTCAACTACTTCAGTATCTTTTTTATTAAGATCATTAGTTTTGTCCAGAGACGTTTTTCGTGAACTATCATCTTTCTGCGATTTACGTTTTTCTGGACTCTTCTCTTTGGATTTCTTGTCAGGAATACCAAGTTCTCCTTCATCTGGCTTATACTCCTTTTCAGCGGCAAGTAAAGGCGATGCTGGCTTTTCGATTGCTTCATTACTATCTTCTATTGATGCCGGTTTTTCAGAGTTAGAATCTTTAGATTGATCTACACTTTGGGCTTCTGTTTTAAATATTTCAGTGTCCTTACTCTCATCTTTCTTACTTAAACCGCTAGTCTCCATGGATGTTTTTCGCTTGCTGTCATCTTTTTTTGATTTTCGTTTGTCTGGGCTTTTTTCTTTCATTTTTTTGTTTTCGACAGTCGGTTCGATTTTTTCGTTTTCTTTCGTTGGCTTTTTCGTTTTTGGACTCTTTTCTCTCAGTTTCTCAATATCTTCAGTCAATTCTTGTTGTTTTTCAACTTTACTCACATCTTTTATATTCAATTCTTCAACGTTCTCTTCTGATGTTTTTCGGACACTTACTTCGTCGGATGGTTTTAGTTTTTCTGGGCTTTTTTCCTTGAATTTCTTGTCTTGTTCGGCTGCGTTGTCTATTGAGGTCTCGGCTATCTTTTCGGTTTCAGCTTCCTTTGTTGACTTTATATTTTCTAAGCTCGGTTCCTTTGAAACGGGCACACTTTCGGTGGTAGTTTTGTTATCATCAATTTTGCTGTTAATATTTTTCGCCAGTTCGTTTGCTTTTTCCAAAGATGTTTGTCTACAACCGTTGTCTTTCTTTGATTTTTCTTCATCTTGAATCTGAATAGCTTCATTATCTTCTATTTGACTGCGAGATGCAGGTGTATCGATTCGTTCAGTTTCCGCAATGTCTTTTAATGACATCGTAGTCTCGACTTTGCTTTGTGCAATACTTTCGATGATTGTATCATTCTGTTGCGATATTTCTTCATTGATGACTTTGTTCTCAACATTTTGCTCAACATTAGATTTCCGTGTGTCGATTCGTTCAGTTTCCGCAATGGCTTTTAGTGACTTCGTAGTCTCGACACTGTCTTTGCTTTGTTCAATACTTTCGATAATTGTCTCATTCTGTTGCGATATTTCTTCTTTGATGACTTTGTTCTCAACGTTTTGCTCAACATATTTTTCTAAAGACGCTTTGCGCAGACTAGATTTCCGTTTGGCGGAACTCTTTTCTTTCGGTTCCTTTTCTTGACTGCTTACTTGGTCTAATTCAATGCTGGCTGGTGGCTTTTCGATTGCCTGTGTTGGCTTTTGTTTCTCGACATCCAATTCTTTGGATTTTTCAGTTTTTTCTGCGGTTCCTTTGTCCAAACTATTTTCTTTGTGGTCACTGCAAATTTTGCTGTCATTTGGTAGTTTTGTTTTATCTTCAGTGCTACGGCTGTCTTCTTTATTTGGTTTCTGTTTTTCTGACGATTTCTCTGTCACACTCTTGTCTGCGCTACTTTGAACATCTTCGTTCTGAGCCGTTTCTTTGATATCTGACGGCGATACAATTGTTGGTTCTACTGCCACAAGTTGATCGATTGATTTCGGCTTTTCAATATTGGACGCTTTAGATGTTTCAATACTTTCTTTGAGCTGGGACTTTTCGGCATCCACGACTTTCGGTGAGCTTTCATCCTTGGATTTTCGTTGTTGCAGAGCAAATTCTTTTAATTCTTTGCTTTGACTTTGAGCGTTTTCATTCTGTTGAAGATCTATAGCGACGTCAGGTGATGCTACTACCACTGCGTTGTCATCTGCTTTGATTGACTGTTGTTTTTCCAAACAACTTTCTTCCAATTGCTTAGCTTTTTCTAAAGAAGTCTTTCTTGAGCTCTCACCTTTTTTCGATCTTCGTTTCTCAGGACTCTTCTCTTTTGGTTTCTTTGCTAGCCCAATTTCCTTGTCCTGTTTGGGTTCTGCTTCATCGATCGGCTTCTTATTGTCTACACTCTTGTCTATTGACTTTTCGGCAGTATCACCAGATTTTTGTTCGTCGGCAGGTGTTATTGGGTCACTTTTTCGTTTCTCAGGACTCTTCTCTTTTGGTTTCTTTGCTGGCCCAATTTCCTTGTCCTGTTTGGGTTCTGCATCATCGATCAGCTTCTTATTGTCTACAGTCTTGTCTATTGACTTTTCGGCAGTATCATCAGATTTTTGTTCGTCGGCGGGTGTTATTAGGTCACTTTTTATTTTCATGTCATTACTCTTGGTGTTCACGTCATCACCCTTGAAATCCTTTGTCTGTTCTTGGTCTTCCATTGTTTGTTGGTCTTTCGACTCTAAAGTTTTTATCAATTTAACACCGCTTTCTGAAGGATCTGTGAGTTTTTCTAAGTTCTCATCCTTCGATTTTTGTGGCTGTTCACTCACTTCTTTAATTTCTATGGCCTGACTTTGAGCGTTTTCGCTGTGTTTAGTATCTGTGTCGATGCAAGGTGAAGGGGTTGGTACTTCAACTGTGCTGTCGTCTGCTTTAATTGATTGTCGTCTTTCCAAACATCTTTCTTCTAAGGGCTTAGTTTTTTCTAAAGAAGACTTTCTTGAGCTCTCGTCTTTTTTCGAACTTCGTTTCTCAGGACTTTTCTCTTTTTGTTTTTTTACCAGTCCACCATCCTTGTTCTGTTCGGATTCGGCTTCTTTTTCTTCAAGTTTACTGCTTTCGTCGGTCAGCTTTTTCATCTCTACTCTCTTGTCTGTGGATTTTCCGGCAGTTGAACTATCCACAATATCACCAGATTTTTCATCGTGGGTCCCTGTGCTGACTTCACCTTTTATGTTTTCGTCATTACTCTTGATCGTTGTCTTGATATCTTTTGTGTGTTCTTGGTCTTTCGTTGGTTTTATGCCTTTAGTTTCTGAAGTATCTAACAATTGGACATCGATTTCTGAAGCATCTGCGATTTTTTCTATTTTGTCTTCAATTTTGATATTTTCCGAAGTTTTTTCGTCTTTGGGAACTACGTCGTCTGTTCGTTTTGAAGACTGAATTTTCGCAGCATCATCTTTTCCGATGTCATCTTTAGCGAGTTTTTCTGGACTTTCTTTCGATTTCTTCGATCTTCTCTCTTCCGGTGTAACACTACCAGATTTGTTTGTAGACGATTTTTTGGATTTAGGTTTTTTCGGTTTTTCTTCCAATTTAGCTGCGTCTGGTTCTGGCGAATCAATTGTTCGGGAAATATCTGATTCTTTTACTTGATCGTTGATGATATCTTTCTCTAGATGTTGTTGTTCTCTAAGCTTATTTTCATCTTGAGCCGTTATACTGGTGGTAATAGTTGAGACTTCTGAAGTGCTTAAGACTCCTACAGTTTCAGTTGACGGCTTCGTTTCTAATTCTTTCTCAGGCACTTCGGTGATCTGCTGCGTACAGTCTTCTAATTTTTCAAATTCAATTCTCTCTGTTTCAATGTTTGCCTCATTAGACTTTTCTGGGCATTCTATAGGTACACTCTCCTTTTCACTTCGATCTTTTTTAAGGTTTTCATCATCTGAACCTTTTGAAGACCGTTTTCTTGCTCGTTTCTTATCAACAGCATCTGCATCATCTTTTGACGTCTCCAATTTCTTCGATTCAGACGTTGGATCGTCGATTGCAACCAATGACTTTTCGGTAACTTTTTCATCCGGTTTCACAGTATTAACTGCAACATCAATTGGTTCAGAAACTCTTGTAACTAAGGTTTCATCCAATGTAACCGACTTTTCGTGTGTGACAGAAGAATTTACTTCATTGGTTGGTTGTTGAGATGATAGCTTGTTGGTTTCAGTTTCACTGCTTTCGAGAATAGTTTTTGTGTCATCAGCAATCGCTTTAGCTTCCAAGTGAATAGCTTCGGCAGAAACTTGCATAACTGTAACGTTTGACGGTTTGATGAGATCATCTATCTTAACAGCAACAGGTTCTTCGATTTCAGTTGGTTTTTGGTCTCGTTTTCCACAAGTCTCATCTTCAGACAAAATTTCCGAAGACTTGGCTTCAAGAAGTTTTAATTCCGCTTTTAATTTCTTTTCAGTCGTCTGTAGCTCGGATTCGATTTGTTTCTTTGCGTCTTGCTTCAAATCCAGCTCCATAGGTTCATCAGTTTTGCTGGGTTCTTGTTTGTCAAGTTGTACGTTGTCAGTTTTAGGCTCGGCAATTACTGCTACATCAGGCACACTGCTTCCTGCCAAGGATGATTTTACGGCCAATGCGGTAGTATCATCTGTAAAAACGAATATTTAATAAATGTTCAAAATGTAAATGAAATCACAATTAACTATTACCGCTTTGACTGGCAGATTCAATAACAGTTGTAGTAGATGCCTGTTGTTTACTTTGCATATCTTCTGCTTCACCATGTTGAGAAACTTCGGTTGTTTTTGTTTCCGTTTGAAAGAGTTCCGTTGCTTGATTTGGTTTTATTTTGGTCTCAGACTGCTTCGTACTTGTAGCAGAGTCTTGCAACTTATCTGTAGCTTCAATTGCCGATTTAGATTCAGTATTTGTACTAGACACATCAACTGTTTCATCCGTTGGTCTATTTGTTTCGTCACAAACTTTTTGATCCAGTTGCTTCAAATTGGAGCCATCATCTGTTGGCTCCAATTTACGTACCTCTTGTGTCTCAATGTTTTCAGACTCAAAAGTATCCTTTGATTTTTTAAGCTCTTCAGAATAGATTGTTGTATCTTTGATTGCTTCTTCCGGAGTGGTTGATGTTGACTCTACTGTTTCTGTTTCTGAAGGTTGCTTCCTGGTTGCCTCTTGTTTATTCCTTGTTTCACTTGGCTTTTCTGATTTTTCCGGTACCTCTGCTGCTTCTTTACATTCTACCATTAAATCACAATCAACTTTTTCACTAGAACTTATGATAGAGACGTTGTCCTTATTTTCGTTATCTTTGGATTTTGATTCAGATTCGATTTCTAGAGTCTTGCTAGAAACTACAGCTTCATCAGTCATTTTGACTTCTTCTTTGAGCTGATTGCTATCTGATCCGGAAGCTTCAACTTGTACGGCTGCTTCTTTGAGTTTTTCTGCTGTGGTCTTATCTGGTTCAGTCAATTCAGTAGCATCTATGACCTGTACCAATTCAGAAACTTTGATTTCTTCTGATGATATAGGGATTAATTCTTCAATGACAGCCTCTGATGACTTTGAAGTGGTACTTGGTGTATGCATCACTTCTAGATCTTGAGGAACATTTTTACTTTCCGTGCCGAGTTTTTCGGCCACTTCGATTATTTTAACAGGTTCATTAATTGCTTCTTTGTCACTGGATTCTGTTTGTTTGTCGCTCAGAGCTTGTACTTCGCTTGGTTCAAGTATATTTTCATGTTTCATAGTTACATCAACTTCTGTACTTTCAGAAATTTGGCTTGATAAATGTGTTTTACTTGTTTCTTCATCTACGGTTGATTTAGTAGCTCTTGTTTCAACGGGTTTGGTAACTTGGTCTGAAATTTCTGACGCTAAGTCTTTCTTTGTCTGTTCTAGATTTTCTAAAACAGTTGCTTCAGTTGCTGGACCCACTACTGTAGCATCAAGTTTCGATTCCTTTGAAGTAGCCTCCAATTTAGAAATTGCCGCAGCATTTGTTGTTGTATCTTCAGTTTGTTTCGTAACCAAAATGTCTTCTTTACTTTCTAGACTTTTTTGTTTAACTACTTCATCTTGTTTGCCTGATTTGGTATCTTCAACTATAATTTCGCCAATACTTTTGTCTGGTTCAACAATCAGATTAGCACTGTTGGCACCATCAGGTATCACGCTATCAATATTTTCCTTAACCTCTGCTTGTTCACTTTCAATTTTGATAAGTTCAACGACCTTAGCACAATCTTTATTTTTATTTGGTACTTCAACTTCGATCGCAGACAGAGCCACTTGTGTCTTGTCATGAGGCATTTCAGTATTTTCTTCTTTTTTGGATTCAGCCTGCTCTGTCGCCTCTTCTTTAACCTGGTCCACAGATTCAACACTAAGTGCCACTTCTTCCTGACTATCTTGTTTATCCAGAGACTTCTCATTCGATTCCTTGCCACTTAAAGAACAAAGCAACGAGTTTACCTTTTCAATCGGAAGTACCATACCGCCAAATTGTGCCATTAGTTCGTCTCGGTTCTTATCGGATGCTTTTAAAGTCGATTGAATTTCTTCGATGGCGATACGTAATTCATGTAACGGTATAGCAATCTGACTGATTTCCAACATTAACTTTCGGCGTCCATAGTTGTTTGTCAACGATTCTTGAGCAATTGAAATGTTTCGTAAAATACGGTTTAACGATCGATTCAGAGTGAATTTCGTTGAAGAATCGTTCATAATGTCATCGCTTGATAGTTGATCGTCAAATTTAGATAGCAACGTGTTAAGGTGTTCAAGTGGTGCCGAAACTGCTATGAGTGCTTCGATATCAATTGATCGGAGGATCGAATCACTTTTCGTTAGCAAGTTGTCAATCATTGTGGTACTGGATTTGGTTTCACGACAGACAGATTGAATCGAACTTAGCTGTGGTGGTACAGCAGCTTCTTTGGGCTCGTTTTTAGGCATTTTTGACTCTGGTTCAGATTCAGTTTGTGCAATGATGTCATCTTCACCGCTTATGATGATATTCTTTTCGTCTGCTTTAATTTCTGGAGATTTTTTAATATTTTCACCGGAATCTTGTTTGGCTATTGACTTGTTAGCTTCTACTTCTTTTGAGGCAGCAGCGTCCGGGATAAGCTCTTCAGAAGTGATGATTTTAGTAGAGTCTGAAGAAACATCAGCTGTAGATTGTACATTTGAAACTTCTTGAATCGATTGTAGCTCAGCATCTTCGGCAATTTTATCTGTAATCGTCATAGCTTCCTTATCATCTTTCTTAGATTCAGATACTTGAGCGACCGGCGAAGATAGAATATTTGTAGCAGATGTATCGAATGTTTCTATATCTTCGGCCGTGATAACCGATGGTTTTTCTCCAGCAATAATTTCTCCGGAACTTTCAGAAATGACAGTTTTTTGTTCGATAGCACTAACTTTGATTTCTTCTGCAATTTGAGATTCTTGATCTTTGGAAATCGATGTTTTTGATTCACTCGTCTCGACGGCATCAATTTTACTTTCAGCTTCGCTTTGAGTATCATCAGGCAAATTTTTGTCTGAATCTGGATGGACATCTATTGCAAACGATGTCTGTGTGACCAGAATTGATGTTTCACTGATTTCGTCGTCTTTTGAAGGTGTTGTTGCACTGGTTTGTTCAATATAAACTTTTGTTTCAGCATCAATTTGTGATTCGTTGACCACTTTGAAATCGGGAGCGACATCAATTTTCTCAGCTAACTGAACAGGGAATGTTTTTGCTTCGTTGACTTCATTATCTTTTAGCAGTTTTGATTCAGTGTTTTCATTTGTTGTTGAAGCAGTTGGAGTCTTTTCCGAAATATCTGCTGTTTTTGCAGATGTGTCTGTTTCGATTGATTTGTCTAACTCGCCTTTCAATTCTACCGTTTCATCGCTCGATATCAAATCAGATACAGTACTTTCATCAGATCTGTCAACTGTTTGCAGAATCTCTGTAACTGTTACTTTTTGATCGTCTTTGGCATCACTCGCTTCCACAGTTTGTTCCTCTAACACCACCGCTACATCACTCTTTGCAACGATCACTTCCGAAATCACTTCAAGAGCCTTTGCACTGGATTCTTCCGTGTTTACTTCCATCACATTCGCTATACCAGCGTACTTACTGGCGACCAATAATTGTCGAACTTCTCCACTAGGATCACGAACAAATTGTGATTCGGCCGGAACATTCTGCAGGTATTCAGTCGTCATCCTCATCGTCAATACATCAGTTCGGTCCATTCCTTCATTCACTGCTAGGCTGTCAACGGAATCTTCAACAAATTCCATTTCCTTCTCTTCGAATTTCAATTCAATTTTGAGGCTAGACTCTAGGTTTTCAGGTTCTAAAGGCAATACACTGATTTCATTCAATTCAGGACTTTGAACGGACAGTTCTGCTGGGACATCTTGGGATTCTACGGTTTGAATTTTGCCAATTAAAGGTTCTACAGTAGCAGCGTCATGACTAATACCATCGTCGGACGATGGCACTTCTTCGTTGGTAATAGCCGCGGAAGAATTGGCGTTTTTTTTAAGCTCATCTTCAAGTTTTACCTGATCCTTGAGCTGATTAATAATGTCGGCCGTACTTTCGTTGATAATTTTCGCATCGACAATTGTCTCGTGAATTTTACAGCCCAAATTGTTTATTTTCTTCAGCAGGGCCTGTAAAGTGTCTTTCTCTTCGGGTGTCAAT
>JANTEX010246254.1:0-12640 GCA_024741295.1 Macrocera vittata | reverse complement strand
GACGGTCCAGTTATCGCTTGTAAACCGGACAATCAAAACTCCAAGCAAAATGGTCGCTTTCAATATTCATGTAGAGATCACGATTTGCAGTTACACAGTTGATACACTTTGCCACAACCGACGTACAATCACTCGCTTTTTTGACGATATTTCGATTCATACCGATACTTTTGGGTATCAAGAAGAATCGATACCACATTTTATTGATACCAAATTTCGATTCGATACTTCTCTATACAAGTCGATGATTATCGATACTTAACGATACATATCGAACATATCGATAATTATCGATATATTTTAGCACTTATCGATACATATGAATACTCATCAATACTTATTAATGCATATCGATACTTACCGATACTTTTCGATATATATCAAAAAATATCGATTGAGAATTCAAGAAGTTCAATTTTTGGTGATCTAATGAATTGTTGCCACAGCACCGGTTTGAAAACAAACATGCGTTTCTCCGATCAGTCATAAGTTATGTTGGAAGTTGTTAAAATTGGCCACCTTTTCACGACATGTTTAATTGGCCACCTTATTACGACATGTTTAAAGATCACAAGATCTCAAATTGCCACAGAGACATCCAATTGAAACTACTGTTCAATTAACCGTCAATGAGAGCCGTCGACGTCAAGTAGATAATGCTGCTCATGAACACGTCCATGGAAAGCATGTTTGTATATTACAAAATCTCGGATAAGCATGCCTGACATAAGATGCAAAAAACGCCATGAAACGATCATACATTTGCCTATGTCTACATCGGCAGCGAATTCGACGAAGCAATCATAGTTTTCTTCAGAACAATCTTCGGTATAACCAGCAACATTATCGGCATGATCACTAACTTGTATATTATTGTAAAAAGAATATTCAAATTGATTCAATAAAGAAATTTATACAAAAAAAATAAATATCGGCATGTTTGGCTAACGTTAATTCTTTCCACACAATTAATCGACAAATCACGTGGTGGTAGCAACTGCTTTTTCAAGAATTGTTACATTAGATCGACGTAACCTTACGGAACGAACTCATCCAGATGAAATCATCGTTTGTGACGAGAGATGTCAATGACTTTATCATCATTGTCTTGCGAAACGATCAATTGTATCAAAAATCACCGTCTGAGATCAGAATATTTATACGAATCCGAACCGCCACGCCAATTTTGAATTGAACGCAGCTCTTTAATAGCAATCCAAAGCCTCACATTAACGCAATGATCTTGAAGTTCATTACCGGTCGAATTTCGTCCGCGATCTTGCTTCTTGCACGTGGTAACATAGGTGCTATCGGGATCCAAGAGCAGTGATGGTTAAAATTAGGCGACAAATATGAACGTTCCAGGTAACGTCGATTGTGTGGGTTTTGATGATACGCTGAGAAAGTTCTAGGAAATGGAAGAGCTTTCCGTTCTTTATTCTAGAAATGCCTAAAAATGTTTAAAGAGAATTAAAGAGAATTCGATCTTTAGTAGATTTTCATTTTAGTCGATGAACCACCGATTTAGCAAGCCAACTGTTATGGAAAAAATATCTGTCGTTTCTGTTTATTATTATTTCCTTTCTTCTTATTTTTATTTTTTTTATCTAACCTTTCTGAATAACCAGTCCGGAGCTAGCTCCGATCTCCAGAATTGGGCCACTGGTAGGTTTGATAAAAATGCCTTTCTAGATTAAATTCATTTCTATTTTAATAATTCGTTTATTATATGTTATTTTTATAATACCAACTATACACTTTTTATTACAATTTATCATTTATTTTAATTTTATCCTTTTTATTTATTTAATTTTATTATTTAATTCACTTCATTTTTCATAACTCGTTTTCGGCTACTTCAACAATTACTGATCAATTTTTACATCTCTACTTTTAAATTCGTGATTACTATTTACTGACAACCTGTTTACTCGATTCTGAATTTTTACTGAACATTGATTTAACCTTTAGTCCGTCTTTTATAGGCTCGAATTTCTCTTGCGAAATTCTTTAAGAAGAAATGTCGCTCATCATAATTTCTCTTATTATTATTTTTGCGAATCTCTTAATACTCTTACAAAATTTGAGTAATTTCTAATTGATTAGTACATAATATTCATAAAGTTTTAACAGTGTAATCTTTTAATTAAACATTCATAATATAGGTAACATTTCTCAGCAATTGTACTCTCTTTATTTGTTATATATATTGACATGTATATATATAAGACAAAATGTGGTACGTGGTTTGGTTAGGTACTATACATAAATGATTAATCTGCGCTCGCGTTTGGTATATAGATTATATTATATATGATCATTTGTCGTCTGTTATTATAATATTATATTATTTATAACAACGAATTTTCAACTTTGATCTTTCTAAAGTATATTTGTTTACTGAATTTTGTTTATAGCCATATATAGGTATACTTATAGAGAGATCATCATGATTCGTAATATAATGTTGGTTTGAATCATCCTTGGATTCTTAATCTGTTTTATGTGGATCACGTAGATCCACAACACCTCACCCCTTAATTTTTTTTAAAATTTTGATATTAAATCAAAATTTTAAATGCATATGATCATCATGTTTTGTGTTTAACCATTTTGTTATCTTTGTTTGTTGCCTCTTTTTGTTTCCTTGGACCTTGATATCGGTTATCGAATTTCTCTGCTTGATATTTTATACTGTGTCTTCTGTGCATTCGGTGAATGTGTTGAATACTTGTAATATTCCACAAACTCCTTGGTTGCGAATAGTAGGTAGTTATTAGTTTCGTATTTTTTTTTTTTTTTCCTGTTGATTTGATGTCATCGTGGGTTGCATTTATAATTTCTCGTAAGATACGTACATATAATGCGTTTTATATTACAATATTATGTATACAATATTCTCATACAGTGCTACATGTTTTTGTTGTGTTTTTGTTATCATTATCTGAAATTATTTATATGTAGGCCTATTTTATATAGGAAACTATTTTATATAAGAATGTTAATTATCATTTATGAACTATTTCTTCTATTGATCATTTTTTTTTTTTTTAACTTGAATGTTTACATATAATTATTTGTCATTTTTAATTTTATGGTTTTTATTTGATTACAATTGTGTCTAATTTTTTTTTTTTTATAATATTATTATCTCATTTAAGTATGTCAATGTTTATGTTCAACTTGGACTTGGTAAGTAATTTAATTAGTTTTAGAATAACTATGCCCAACAATTTTTTATATAAATTTCTTATCAATTTTGTCTTTTGCTAATTTAAGAGATTTCTTTTTTTTAATAATTTTAGTTTGATTTCATTAGTATTTTGTCAATCATTTGATACAGTTGTTTTATCATACCATCAATTTAAAAGTGAGTTTTGATCTGTAAAACGAAATCCGTTTTTTTTTTTTTTTTTTTTTTTTTTTTTTTTTTTTTTTTTTTTTTTTTTTTTATTTCCAATTTTATTAAAATTATTGGATTAAAATAATTGTATGTGATTATATAAAAGAGATGTGATTATGGTTTTTATTGATTTCAAAAAAAATATATATTTATACTGTGCATTGTGTATTCTTCTATATATCTTCTTCCTTTTTTTTTTTTTTAAAAATAAATAAACATATTTTTTTTTTTGTTATTTTTATTTTATTTTTATTTTTTTTACTTTGCACTTTTTTATTTTACTATAATTTATATATATATATATATATATATACATATATATACATATATATTTATTTTTTTTTTTTTTTTTTTTAATAAGAATGTAGTTGTCATACTTAGAAGAAAATTCTTGTTTTTCTTTCTTTCTCTTTTCTTTAGATGAGTCATGTGAATTGTTTTGTTTCATTCTTGGTGAATAGGATTCTATCCACCATGAATGCCCATTGGGAAGTAGAAAGTAGCGCTAGGCTTTTTACACACATTGTTGTGTATATACAACCCAGCCCTGGGCATGAACAACGTGCCTTATCTCATGACCAGTTATACGTACTAAGTGTATTTGCTAGTACGTTTGGTTCCATTTTTGGAACACCAATATTTATACGCTTTTATCCACCCTTCGCCCAGGATCCAGCGAACTTGGTTGGTCCGACGGCCAAACGAAAAAGAGAGGAGTGATCTAAATATTTGTAAAAAAAATCCTGTGTAGAAAAAAAATAGAAAATATTATTATTTTTTTTTAATATATATTGTTTTGTTTTTATTATTGCTGCATATATATATATATTTTTTAGCTAGTTGGTTCGTTTGCAGTTGGTAAGTACCTGTAACTAGAATTTAGGTTAATAAATTTTTTATATATATATTTTTAGTATTTTATTTTTTTTTTATTTTAATATTTTCCCATTTTTTTTTTTTTTATTTTTATTCTTAATATTTCCCTATTTTTTTTTTTTATATTTCCAATATTTCCCTATTTTATTATTTATATTTTAATTATTTATTTAATTTTCCAATATTTCCCTATTTTTATTTATTCTTGAATATATTTTTTTTTTTTTATTTATTTAATTTTCCAATATTTCCCTATTTTTATTTATACTTGAATATAGAATGTTGGAATATATTTTTAAGGTAAGTATATATATATATATTGATATACATATCATACATATACATACATATTTAAAAAATTTCTTCACTAATATTTGGGAGTTTTAACACTTGTCTTTTAGAATTTTTACCCATATCTTCATATATAGTTGTTTCGTCTAATTTTCTTTTGCTACTTTCTATGTTTTTTATTTTGACTCTTAGCTTACTTTTATTAATTTTCATTTTATTTATTCTTCTCCTCATTTCTATATATTCCATTATTTTGCTTACCACTATGATTGTAATAGTTATTATAAATACACCAAAAAATACCCATATTAATATTTGCATAAATGCTATTGTCTTGCTTGTTTCTTTGTATATACCTTTATTTCTTGCTTCTTTTTCTAATTCCTGTAATCTTTCTAGACCAATGCTAATTTCATTTAGTCTTAAGGATTGACCTTGCGTAATTATTCTTGGTTCCACATTTGCTTTTATTAATGAATTTCCTGTGAAATTATTTGCTATATTTATTTCATTTAATTTTTGCTTCCAGTTAGTTTTTGGAAAAATTTGTTTTAATTTATTTTGCTCTATTGTTTTGAATGCCGATATTAGTACATTTGTAGTTTTTATTTGGCATCCAGGTTGTATGTTTATTATTCCTGTGTTTTTTATTGCTATATTTTCAAAATAATTTTTACATGTTATAAATATTTTTTGTTCTTCAGGAATTATATATATCCATGTATTTTGTTGTCTTAATTTTATCCATATTTCGTTCGTAAAATTTCCTATTCTTATGTTGCATTCGCGTGTGTCATTTATATTTTTTATAAAATTTATTTCACAATTATTCATTGTTTTTGTGTTGATTGTTGGTGATGTTTCTGTACAAATTAGATTGTTTCCTTTTATATGGTGGCAATTTTCTAAATCTTTGTTCGTAAATGATAAATAATTATCCATGAATACGTCTAGTGCTACAAATTCATATGTGGGAATTATATATGAATACAAATTTTGTTTCCAATTGAGAGGGAGACTATTGATTTTATATAATGTATAATTTTTGTTCTGTATTAATGGAATTTTAAATGTGAAAAGCAATTGATCCTCTATTATTCCGATTTCTGGAGTAGTAATGTGGTAGAATTCCACTAAATTTTCCCTAGTTATCTTTAGGGGCATACTTAGGTCTTTTGTTTTTATTTCTTCTTGAATTTCTTCTAATTCTTTGAAAAAAATGCCTGGTGGAACTAATACAGGTGTATTTTGTGCTTTATGGCCAACTGAAACCATTTCTATGAATTGTTTTTGTTTTGTTTGAAAATTAATTAGTAATAGCATAACATAATCTATCATCATTTGTACGTTTCTTTTTAGAGCTACGGACTTTATAAATTTATATGTGTCTTCTCTTATTTCCGGTAATTGGGTTTGAATTCTTTGAATTTGTTCATTTATACTGTTTGTTTGTGTAGTCATTTTTTCGTCGTTTTCTTTAAGTAAATTTGTTATTGTTTGTAACAATGATGTTTGTTCTTCTACAATTCTTTCTGTTTTTATTGATTTTTCGCTTAATATTTTAAATTTATTAATGTAAATTTGGGCATCATTTTCATTTAGTACACCGAATAATCCTTTTGTTATTATACCTACTATGTTAAATAATCCACGCCTCCTCCTCTTTTTATTTATAAACCATTTTGCACTTTGCTCGTTTAGATCTTCAGCGAATTCTTTGATCTGTTCTATTATTGGTCCGCAACCTCCCCTGACTGTATACGTCGTATCTTGATCCTCTTCGTATGGTTTTATCTCATTACATATATCTACTACTTTTTCTATTATTATTACTATGTTATCGTATTGACGAACATACTCACTCATATTTATGTGTGTTACAATTTTCCATTCTTCTCTATATACATTTATCATTCCTATTTCTTCCATAAAAAGTCCTGCGTTTGATTCTATTGGTTGTATCTGGTATGGTTTCTGATCCTCTGCTACGCAAATTGTTATCATCCAAGTGATTAGCCATATCCTGAAATGGTTATTCTCTATTTGATTTATATTTATTCAATGTATTTTTTGAGAATGTTGTTATGAAAAACTTTATTTTTCCCTTTTATATTTATTTCTGTGTTAACATCTGATGGTATGCCTGTTACCTCATATGGTCCATCGTATAATTGATTTAATTTTCTGCCTTGTCCTTTTATATTCAATTTTTGTATTAGAACTTTATCTCCCATTTTAAATTGTTTTTTATTTAATTTTGTATCATAATTTTCTTTAGCTTTTTCTTTATTTCTTATTTGATTTTGTCTCGCTATTTCATGTGATTTTTGTAGTAAATATCTTAATTCAAAATAGTAATTATCGTAATTATAAATTGCTTGTGGTTTATTTTTTAAAGATGTTGGTAAATTTATTTTGATGCCGTATACTAGTTCGTGTGGTGAATATCCTGTACTTGAGTGTGGGGTTGTATTGAATGTAAATATTGCAAAAGGTATCCAGACGTCCCAGTTATTTAGATTTTCGTTAACGTAAATTCTTAAATATTCTTTGAGGGTTCTGTGTGTTCTTTCTAGGGCTCCGTTTGTTTCTGGGTGGTATGGCGCTGCATATATGTTCTTAATTTTTAATAGTTTGCAGGTATTTTTAAATAGCTCTGAAACAAAATTAGATCCATTGTCACTCAAAATTTCTTCTGGAATTGAGTGATGCAATACAAAGTTATTCACAAATGCTCTCGCTATCGTATCAGCTTCTTGGTTTATTATTGGAACTGCGCATGCGTATTTTGTTAAATCATCTATCATAGTTAATATATACTTGTTTCCGGTTGGGCTTTCTGGCAGTGGACCAACTATATCTAGTGCAATTTTTTCAAACGGTTTTCGTGATGTTGTCGTTACTTCCATAGGCATTTTTGTATGCTTTCCGTACTTATTTTTCTGACATTTTTCGCATTTTAAAACTATTTTTGCTATTTCGTCTTTCATTTTTGGGAAGCTGTAAAATTGTTTGATTTTATTTTCTAATCTGTTGATTCCTACGTGTCCGCCTAAGTAACTAGAATGATATTCATTTATTAATTTTTCTATGTCTGCTTTTTCTTGTAATTTTATTATTTCTTGTATGTATATTTTTAGTTTAATTTCTTTTTCCTGCAAAATTTTGCTTATGACTGATTTAATGGCTTCATAGTTTAAATTTTCGAAGTAGTTATTGTGTTTTATTATATTTAGTTCTTTTATGTTTTCCATTTCCGCTATTTTTATCATTTTTTCAAAAGTTATTATAAATTTATTAAAATCTATATCGTATGTAATATCATCTTTTACTATTAAGTAGAAGTCATTCTGTAGTCTTTTCTTTTTAAGATGTACGTCATTTTCTTTTAGCATCACGTTGTTGTTTTGTTCTATGTCACTAATTATATTGTCGTTTAATGATAATAAATGTATTTTATTATTTATTTTATTTTCTTCTCTTTTATCAAATTTGATTTCTTGAATCCAAGTGTTTTCTATAATTTCATTAATAATTTCTTTTTGTTGTAGTGTCTTTGCTCTAGTCGTAATTAATATATTCTGTTCTGGAAAATGTTGGATCCTACTTAATGCATCGACGTTAGTATTTAGTTGTCCTTTTTTATGGTAAATGTCGAAGTGGTATTCTTCTAATCTTATCCGCCATCTCATTAGCCTAGATGAAGGATCTTTGATATTAAACATCCATGTTAGTGGCTTATGGTCCGTTATTATATTAAATTTTTTTCCAAATAAATATGGTCTGAAATGTTTAACTCCCCAAATAATTGCTAACATTTCCTGTTCTATCGTACTATATCTCGTTTCTGCTTCGTTTAAAACTCTGCCCGCATAAGCAACTGGTTTATCATTTGGTATTTTTCCTTGTGATAAAATTGCGCCTAATGCAAATGAACTTGCGTCTGTTGTTATATTAAAAGTTTCTTCAAAGTTTGGGTATTGTAGTAACGGTGGATTAATAAGTATTTCTTTTAGTTTTTTAAATGATTGCTCACAATCCTCTGTCCAATTGAAATATGATTTCTTTCTTAAAAGTTTTGTTAATGGTTTTGCAATTTCTGCGAATCCTTCTATAAATTTTCTGTAATATCCTACTAGACCTAAAAATGATTTTATGTCTTTTGTATTTTTTGGCACTGGAAAATTTTCTACGCAATTGATTTTTCCAGGATCCGGTTGAATTCCTTCTTTAGTAATTAAATGTCCTAAATATACTACTTGCGTTTTTAAAAATTTACATTTTTCAGGATGTAATTTTAAATTGAATTGTCTTAATTTGTTCATTATTCTTGATAATTTTAGATTATGTTCTTCAACTGTTTTGCTATAGATTACTATATCATCGAGGTAAACAAAACAATCCTTACCTATGTTACCATCTAATACGTAATTCATTAATCTAGAAAATGTTCTGCCTGCGTTTTTTAATCCAAATGGTAGTCTATTGAACTCATAATGATTTGACTCTGTGCTAAATGCTGTTTTTTCCTTATCTGTTTCATTCATTAATAACTGATGGTAACCACTTGCTAAATCCAATGTAGAAAAATATTCAGCACCACCTAGCTGATCTAGAATTTCGGTAATATTAGGAAGTGGAAAACTATCTGAAATAGATTTTTCATTTAATTTTCTATAATCTATTACTAGCCTCCATTTCTGATTGCCATCTTCTGACTTTTTCGATACTAGAATTACTGGTGAATTCCATGGACTTTTGCTTGGCCTAATTATATTTTCTGTTAACATTTTTTGTATCTGGTCATTTATTTCTTTCCTCTGTGTCATTGGTAATCTATATTGTTTGCTAAAAATAGGTTTTCTGTCATTGATGGGTATTTCGTGTTGAATTGCATCGCAGAAACTTAATTGATCTCCTTCCAAATAAAATATGTCTGTATTATTTTCTAATAAAATTTCGAATTCTTGTTTTTCTTTTTGGCTTATATGTTCCAGTTTGATTTTATCCATTAGTTTTATAAATCTATCGTCATTTTTTTTATTATAATTAAATACGTATGTATTATAGCTATTTATTGGTTCAACTTTAAATTTTGTTTCTTTTAATTTGATATAATTTTCAGTGTTATTTGATATTCCTATATATCCTATTCCATTTTTGTCTATCGTCAACAATGAATTTTTTATAAACAGATTTCCTCCTAAATTTTTATTTTCACATATAACTGTCATATTGGGTTTACCTTTAACTTTGATTATTACTTCTTTTTCTTCTGATATTAATTGCTCTTCAATTTTTATTGTAAACATCTTTTTTCTTTTTAAATTTTCCGTTTTCAATTTTATTCTTTTCATCAAGTAATTCTTTTTTTTCTTATATATTTTCTTTATTACTTTACAAACTTTACTTAATTTCCTTATTTCTTTTTTATCTTTCATATTATTTTTCTTATTTCCACTGTTTTGATTATTATTTTCACACTTAATTTCATTTTTCTTTATTTCCTCATATTTATCATTTATTATATCTATTTCATTTTTAATTTCATCACATTTATGTTCTTCTATTTTGCCTTCTGCACATTTTTCTTTTATTTCTTCACTTTTATTATTCTCAATTTTATATTTTTCATATATTTCTTCTCTATTTTCTTCAGGTATAATTATGCTGTTTTTTCCAAAGTCCCAACAAATTTTATTATTTATCAAAAAGTCAATTCCTAAAATTCCATGGAATGGAATTGGAAATTTGTCTTCTACTATACTAAATTTTTGTTCTATTTTCTTATTGTCTTCTAATATTATTGTTGCTTCATATGATCCAAGTGTAAAGGTTTTCCCTGGTGTTATTCCATTCAACGTTACTTTTCCTAAAGTATTAATTTTACTTAAATCTTTTATACATTTTTGTTTTAGGATGCTTATAGCCGCACCGCTATCTAATAAAAATTCATAATTTTCATTTTCCGTATTTAATTTTGCTTTTATTGTTACTTCTTTTGAAATACTTTCTGAATTTACTGGTATTATACATATTTTGTATTTTTTAATTTGGGTTTCTATATTTTGATTGTTTAGTTCATGTCTGTGGTACCCATAGCCACAGCCATGTTTTGCCCGTTTTTTTGTTCTTCAGTGTCCCAGTTTTCTTCTGGAATAATGTAATTTACTCTGGTTTGATAATTATTATTTGGTCTTTTAAAAGATGTATTTTGTTCTTCTCTTCTATCTGTATTACATTGTGTGCTAATGTGTCCTTCTTTTCCGCATTTGTAACAAGTTAGTTTATTTGCATTATAGTTCTGATTTCTTGATGGACAGTTTGAACTAAAATGTCCTTCTTTTCCGCATTTGTAACACATTAGTTTATTTCCATTATAATTCTGATTTCTTGATTGGCAATTTGAACTAAAATGTCCTTCTTTTCCGCATTTGAAACAAACTAGTTTAGTTCTATAATAATTTTGGTTTCCTGTTCGGCAATTTGAACTAAAATGTCCTTCTTTTCCACATTTTGAACAAGTTAAGTTTATTTGATTCCCGTTGTGACAAGTAGAACTAAAGTGACCTTCTTTACCGCATTTAAAACATTTTATTTTCTCAATTTTTTGATCATTATTTCTTGACATATAAGTTTCTTCTTCTATTGCGCCTCTTATAGCATCTTCTAATTTAGTGTAATTTCTAGCTTTAATTAATAGTTGCATTCTTCCGATTAATCCTTCCATAAAAACTCTAAGGGCTAATTTTTCATTCAGTAACTTAAAGTGAGCATTTGCATCTCTTCCTTCAATTTTTATGTCTTTTGATGCCTCGTTAAGTTCATATAATTTTTTCTTTATCTTTTCTACAAAAGTTGATATATTTTCTCCTATTTCTTGCTTAATGTTCATTAATTCGGTTTGTATTATTTCTATTGGCTTTCTTTTCCCGAATCTGTCTACTAAATCTTTTTTTAATATTTCCCAATCATTATAAATCTTTAATCTATAAAAATCGTATGCTACCCCTTGTAATTTGCAAATTAAGTGTTTCATGAAATTTTCTTTTTCGGCTAGATCTAGTCCTGTTATTATTATATCACCACAATGCATAAATTTTTCTAGCTGTTCTATTTTCCCCTCAAATTTAGGCACTATTGCATCAAAAATTTTGAAATCGAATCTTGCTGCCATTTTGCCCACAAATTCAATTTTATTGATTAACTTTATAATATCAGTTTTAATATCGTCTATGTACAACGGTTCTCTATTTGGTTTATATTTTGCAATTTCTTCGGCTATTAATGTTCTGTAGTTATCTATTAATTTTCTATCGGACCTTAAAAACATTTATATTTTGCATATAATAATTCTATTAATTTATTATTTTTGGTTATACTTGCGAATTTTTTGTATGCGTATTTATTTATTTGAATATCTAATGGGTTTTCTTTTGTTGTATTCTTAAATATAATTCGGTCTAATATCTTTTTTTCTAATTCGGATAATACAATTGTATCATTAATTTTTGTTTTTTGAAGGAAATATTTTTTATCTTTGCATGACATGTAGAAAAATAAAACTGTTAATATATATATTATAATTGACTGAGGATTATGTAGAGGATAGAAATGCCCCCTTGTTTAAATTAGGAACCTAATTATTTTGTTCTATAGAAGCACTCTGAATTGGCGATATTTTAATTAATATATACTTAAATATTCTGATCAATAATATAATTTGGAACTCACCATTTTTGTATCATGTTGAATCTTGTTACTATCTCTGCAATTGATTTTCCTGTTATATTGGGCACCTTACAACGTTATTAACTTCCTTTTAACTCTTTTTTTTTTTTTTATTTGATTTATTTTAAATGTTCTTTTTATTACTTTTAATGTCAATATAAAATAATTATATTGGTTAATTAAAAGCCACAAGGGATGCCATGTTATGGAAAAAATATCCGTCGTTTCTGTTTATTATTATTTCCTTTCTTCTTATTTTTATTTTTTTTTATCTAACCTTTCTGAATAACCAGTCCGGAGCTAGCTCCGATCTCCAGAATTGGGCCACTGGTAGGTTTG
>JANTEX010246143.1:0-12642 GCA_024741295.1 Macrocera vittata | reverse complement strand
ACACATGGAAAATTTTCGATCTATCTAAACTTTGAACTGGCCAAACATTGATTATTCCAATACAATGCTTATGTAGCCTTTACGAAATCTCAGTTAGTTTTCACTGAATTTTTATAAAATTATGGTCCTTGAATAGCAAAACTTAGTTATTAACTCCGCAGGAAATCCCACCGTAGAGAGAGAAAGAGTGAAGGGGGGAGGGTAATTACCCTTTTTACCCTGAGATAGATCCGCTACTGGGCGAAACAACATTTAGCTTTTATTAGATTCAGGAGAACATTTGTCTGTTTTGCCAGTGTCGACTCTCCACAAACCTCATATTAAGACTGAGATCATTTTATCTCTTGCCAATGATCCCATGATACCAACATTTGACATTGGATCTTGGTGTTAACAAATTATTTACTTTTAAATTCATTGTCGCAGCTGTGCTGCAATCCTATTTTGGGTGCTGATTTTCTTTTTAGCTTTGAGCTGCTCTTTTACATTAGAAAGCATTGGCTGTACGACAGAGAAGGCAATGTCTCTATAGACTGCGTTTCTAAACTCATGGCATCATCAATATTTGATATACTCTCCCAGTGGCGTCATTTGGGCGGTCAAGGGGAGCATTTGCCGCCCTAGGAAAAAAATGCATCCCCTGAGAAATTTCAAAAACTGCCCCATCTACGGGAAATTAAGAAAACTTTGATTTGTATTTAAACCAACCGATAGGTAAAATATGAACACAAATTGTAAACTGGGTTGTAGAAATCAATCGAAATTAACGCAAAAGAATTTCGGCGCATATTTACATACAGTTTTTGTATGTATGCATGTGTGTTTGATTAAATTCGGTAACCAAGAAGGCCGCATACGAAATTTTCAATTGAAATCTATCTACTCTGAGCCCTGCCGCCAGAGGAAAACTATGAAATAACGCCACTGCTTGAAACCGACCGAGAGTTAAATTGACTGAAAGTCATAATAACTTATATCAAATGAAGTGACGGAAACTCGACGGAAAGAAACCGGAAGTGAACAGAAGTGACCGGAATTGACCAGAACTGACCGGAAATCGACCTGAAGAGAAGTGTCAGGAAATGAATCAAAAGAGACGGAAAGAGACGAGAAAATAAAGCGACTAAATGGAGCGAAAATTAACCGGAAGTGACCAAAAATCGATGGAAACTGATCGAATTTAGTGGTTGCGTTCGAAAATAGAAACGGAATTTACCGAAAAGAGTCTGAACGTGACCGAAAGTGACCAGAGATTGACCGGAAATTAGCGAAAATCGACTGCAAATAAACCGGAAGCCAATAAAAGTCACCAGAAATGGACAATAAGTAATCAGAAAACAACTTAAAATGACTTGAAACCGACCGAGAGTCACCGGAAAACGATCGGACATAAACTTATACCAAATGAAGTAACCGGAAATCGACCGGAATTGACCGAAAGTTACCAAAGACTAGAAGAGACCAGAAGTGACAGGATATGGATCGAAAGAGGTCGGAACAGGACGAAAATAAACAGGAAATCAACCGGAAACGACCAGAAATCGACCGAAATTGACCGAAATTTGTCCGATAGTGAACGAAAATGGAATTTACCGAAAAGAGACTGTAAGTGACCGGAAGTCAGTAGATACCGACCGAAAAGTCTCTGGAAGTCGACTGAAAGTCACCAGTCATCGACTGTAAGTATACGGAAGTGAATTGAAACCGACTGAGAGTCCATGAAAATCAACAAGAAGTCAATGAAATTAATTGAGCGAAAGTCGACTGAAAGTGACCAAAAAAGGACCGGATGCCATCGTAAATGGACCGGAACTATCTGAAATATGGACCGAAATGGACAAAAAATTACTTGATATGAACGGAATGGGACGCGAATGGACCAGAATTGACAGAAAATTTAATGGAAGTGACCAGAAATCGACGAAAAGTGACCGGAAATTAACCAAAAATCGTCCAGAAGTAATCGAAAAAGACCGGAAATTAACCAGAGGTAGCCGAAAATGGACATGAATTTACCGAAAGTAGACCGTACGTGGCCGGAGACGGACCGGAAATTAACGGAAATGGACTGGAAGTGACCAGAGATGGACGAAAAGTCAGTGGAATCGACCGCTAATCAACCGAAAGTTACTGGAAATTGAGCGTTAGTAACCGACAATCAACCGGAAGTGACTTGATACCGACCGACCAACTGAAAGTCACAACAAATTATTTTAAATCAAGTGATCAAAAATCGATCGAAAGTGCCCAAAAAGAACCGGAAGTCATCGAAAATGAACCAGAAGTGATCGATAGTTACCGGAAGTGGTAAGTGACTGGAAGTGGACCGAATGAGGCCGGAATGGGACGAGAATAGACCGAAAGTTACGGTCCTTTACGTGTCACTTTTGATCCCTTCCTTTAACTTCCGTTTACTTCTGGTTCATTCCCGACGACTACCGGTCCATTTTCGGTAACTTTCCAATAATTTCCGTTTCAATTCCAGTCACTTGATGATATTCACAAAACTGCAGTGATTACATCCTTTGGATTCTTTGAGTTCCTCCGAATGCCATTTGGTATTCAAAACGGTTCACAAGTATTCCAAAAATCGATTAACAGTATCTCAATTTTGTCTTCGGATTTGTTCATAAATTTCCTATCACTCATCTGAAGACGGTAATAAGAAGACTTTCCGATAATGGCATTGCAGTAAATCCTGCAAAATTTCAACTTGGCCAATCAATGATAGACAATTTTACAAGAAAATGAGAACGAGCTTCAACCTTCAAGCACCCATTGATCTGCAGTCATCAGAAAATCAAACTTACAAACATAACTAAATTTTAATTGCGGTTGAAAATATGGCGCGAGACTTGCGGCGTCCATGGCTTTCATGAGATGCCAGGAAATCTGTCTTTGACATATTTCACGGTCTTTCACATCCTATTTAGGTCATCGAGAAAGTTAGTTACTGGCCGATATATCTAGCCCAAAATGAAAACCGATATTGCGTCTTGGTCTAGTATTTGCATTCCGTGTCAAAAGGCAAAAATCATGCGTCATAACATGGAATTTTAAAAATCCCTAATGGTGGTTTTGAACATGTACACCTGGACAAAGTGGCTCCATTTCCTCAATCAATAGGTTTCACTTGTTTATAAACGTTCATCGACTGTTTTCAAAATGGGTTGAAACCATTCCATTGCGGATGAGTTTGTTCGGGTACAGATCTCAAGAGTCAGTTTTCCCATGACTCTAACAACTGACCAGGGTAAACAATTCGAGTCCCATTTATTTTACGAATTGTATTTCGAGTTCAGGGAAATCATCGAATACGCACAACAAGCTACCATCTAACATACGTTGCAAAAGGATATATACGAAATTTGTCACGACAAAAAAACGTGGCCCAAGAACATGGTATTTACCGCATTTTAGTGTAATACATCCTGAAAAACCGAAAAAATTCCGAATGGTTTTCAATACTGTTGCAATACCTAATGGTCTTAAGTCTCGTCTTAAGCTAAATTGATGCACTACTGCATCAATACGGTATTAATAGAAAGATATTTGTTGATGAATTACATCGTATATAATAACTAACTTGAAATTACCGAGTTGTTTGACCAAGTGAAAATACGAAAAGAAGGGCTCAGAGAAAAATGAAACAAATGGCATCATCGAAGTATATGAAGCGTTGGTAATGATATTTCAGGCAACTTGCTCAACACCTTCGGCACAGTACATAAAAGAAATTTCTAATTACGAATTTAAGGGCCATTAACAAAATCGCACGAATGCTCGAGTTGCACAAAAAAGCTGGTTTCATCCTTACCAACTAGATTTCAAGTAAAGTGTTGGCATTATGGTCAAATATAAATTATGCTAAAAAAACTTGAACATCGCTTCTGAAACTGGTTAGAATTAGGTGATGGAAAACATTTTTGGTAGTTCGTTGGTCAATGCATTGGTAAATTTAAGAAGGAACTAATATTGATTATTGGCGTTGACTATCGTCAACATTTTATATTGCTGATGACACCACTGAGTTTGAAAATGTGTAGGATATACGTCTGTAACAAATCTATGGTATAATATAGTGGCATTTTGTACAATTGCCTGAATAAAGTCAGCCACTTCAAAAAGGGAACATATAATGTCAACCTGGATATATTTGCGACGAAGAAATGCCGCTGAAAAGATGCACAATATAACTATCATTCGAATTGTCTACTAACGAATTGGATTTCGCTATGGATTAAAAAGGTTATTAACAGTGGTTCAGGAAATCGATCTCACTCATTTTCAGATAAGGATTAACCAATTTTTGGTCCTGAACATTGATTGATATCATAAATTCAGAGAATAGTCGATACACCTGAAAAAATGACGCACTAGAAACCGTACAATCCATGATGCTTCATCAAAACAATTGTCGACGTTGGCAATGCAGTTTGGTCGAGCTGAGTTTGTTATCGATACATTGATTTCGAAAAATAAATCAGTTTCGCCAATCAAGGAAAACTATTTGGAAACATTTTCGTCTAACACTACCATTTGGTGAATCCGCAATTCATTAAGTATTTGCTTTCTAAGGTTTCCAAATGCAACAGTAGTGCGACAAAATTGTGTTTTCAATTTTGCTGATCTTACGGCAAGTATGTACGCAATTTCCGTAGCCGCTTGTTACGTCAGTAGTCCTTAAGTTGGCATTGTGATTGAAAGAACAAATCACTGTCCAAAAAAGCGAGTTTTGACATCCACAGAAAATGATCATAATAAAATAATAATGAGACACCCGAGAAAGAACAACAGGGAAAATCGGATGGACGCAGTAAAACAAACGAATGCCAACAAAGCGTTTTTCCGAATTGTACCGGTTACAATATATAGATTGAACAAATTACACATAAATGCCTCGTTACTTTGGTCGAAGAAGATTTAATGGAGCAAATTAATCCGCTTAGTAGGGCTGGATTTCTTATCGATATTCGATAATTATCGATAATTTTATAATTATCGATATATCGATAATTATCTATCATCGATGATTATCGATAATCACGGATAAATATCGATAATTATCGACCATAGATAATAACCAATAATTATCGGCAAAGGACGGTTGACCCTTTTTTTTTCTTTTGCTCAACAAAGGTATTTATGTTTGATTATAAAGAACTATCTGTTGATGACGGTTGACCTATTTCTTCTTTTTTTTTGCTCAACAAAGCAATTTATCGTCGATTATCGATAAATATCGTTAATTATCGATAATTGTGTTAAAATAAAAAATTAGAATACCAAAATATATTCAATAAAGTCTAGAATTCAGCATTATGCACCATGTCATTCAATGTCACTGCTGTTTCTTTTTAACTGGCGTTATTAAATCCACCTCTAATTGGTACACTTGGACCGGATGATCGTCAAGTAAATCAATCATCACTATTTATATTCTTTTCAAATTCAAATACATGCCTCATGCCAGTATAGATGCAGTGCAACATACAATACAAAATTCGCAGCGAATCCATTTTGACAGGAGAACATTCCGGAAATTTCTCATTAAAATAGAAAATCTCATCAATAATGTGTCTAGAATTTAGCGCATGCATAGGCAGATTGTATCTATAATATAAAGCCTGTTGTGTTCAATGAAATTGCAGACATTTTCGGTTAAAGGTTTTATCCCTCACAATATTGAAAACCAATTGCGAACGTGTATATAAGTACCCAAATACAACCCACTATTATATGTATGTACCTTCTCGTATATGTAGCATACAAAATAAATTATTGCTTGCCCCATTTGCATAGTGAAAATAAATTTGTCACAATTTTTATCATATATATATATGTTATATATGTATCCATACATGTTTTACTATACCGGGCGAACTAGAAAATCAACAAAAGTTCAATATATATTTTCTATTCTCACTTCGCAATTTGGTATCCATTCACAACATGTTATTGTAGATTGTGCACATGTATCGTACTCGATAGTCGCAAGGTGTCCTCAGTTTTGTCGTTGTGTTAACAGTTTTGGATTCAGCCTGACAACAACAAAAAATGCGCAGATTTTCTTAAAAATTACTAATGCCCAAACAAAACGGTAACTATACTTGTTTTAGTATTAACTCCGAACTTGGACAGCTATCAATATAGCAAACGTGTCCATAATACTGTTAAAATACTGCTTATAGCGCGATTTAATACTTAATTTGATTGAACGGGTTATTTGTTGTTTGTATATTCCCTCTGCAATTAAGCTTGTTAGAATATTCAAAACGGAAACTCAATGATCGGAATTTCATTCTCGACGGTGATTTCAATCTGACGACGATTAATTAATTGGGTGAATAAAAAATGATAATCTCTCAGTTCTTTTTTGTCTATCAATGTGTCGTCTGAATGCGAAACAGGTCTATATCAACTGAACAGTGTTTTTGATCGTCGTTGGAAATTGCTGGACTTGAGATTTTACGGTAAAAGCAATGATGTTACTGCTGTTGAATGAAAGCTTCTTCGTACATCAACCCATTGAGATTTTGATGGATTTGGTTATGATTAACGATTCAATGGTGAAAAGTGGTTGGAATTTTAAACGAAATTTCAGACGAGTAGATTTTACGAGTTTATACGGTTTTTTTTTTTTAAACTGCGTCGACTCGAATTTGCTTTCTTATCATTCTAAAGGAGTGTAAAATATGATTGAGTATGCCATCAAAGGATGCCCATCCCATCCCATCCTATCTTGTTGCTCAATGGATATGTTTGAAGCCAGGTGTGTTAGTTAAATTCAGTTGGCTTGCGATCAGTTTCTTGAAAAATATCTTAAGTTGGACCTTACTAAGATTAATAGTCATGATTGCATTTCTCCTACTTCGTACATTGTGCCTATTTTCAAAACGCGTTCAAGAGGTGACCTGACAAATTATAGAGGCATTCTCCTAGCAATCGGCAAGGTATTTGATCAATCGTCTGCGAACAGTCAACACGGTCTTATGAGGAAAAAGTCTAAGGAGTCCAGCATAGTAGAGTTCGTACAATACGGGATTGCAGTGATTAGGTCTGGAGGACATATTTATGCGATACATACTGATTTTAGTAAGGTTTTTGATAGGGTTCATCATAAGAACGTCATTCGAAGGTTGGAATTAATCGGTGTACATTCGTCCGTCATATCTTACTTCATAATAGGAGTCTCAAAGAGTTATAATTAGTTCAGGTGTACCAAAAAGGCAAAACTTGGGCCGATATTGTTTTTATTGTTCAGTAGTGATCCTCAGTGTACTTTAAACCTTACTGATACCTTATGTATGTGGATGATTTGTTTTTTTTTTGCGAAGTGTCAACAATTCGTGTCTCATTAATTGTGACTTGGACTTGCCGTGTTTTTTTAAATACGTTCTGGAAGAGCATAGTCTGGAAATAGTTAATCAAATCCTAGACTTGGATTTGCTTTTCAAAAAAAATGTTTGCTTTACCAAAGTACAATCTAATCAAAGGCATACGCTATGCCTGGTCCGTTATATAGAGTCCAGTCTACGCAGTGCACACATCGTGAATTGATTATATACAGGAAAAGTTTCTGCTCTTTACGCTTCGACACTGGTGGTTGGAAGAGAGATATTTTTTCTGCTATCGTATGTAAGTCTTTGCAAGTTGATTCGACGATTATTTTTGGTATGATTAACCTTAACGTTATGTCTATTCATAGCATTTAACTGTTATTTGACTGTTTGCATTATTTTTCCCAAGATTGAACTCAGCTTAAATGTACATACAAACACGGACTTGCACATTGTAGTAACGTCAGAAACTTGGTTAAAAAGTTATCACAGTAGTAAATCGTTTGAATTACCGAGACTTTACGAATTGCGCTGTCACAGATCAGGATGGGGTTGCTGACTTTGTTAAAAATTGAATTATGGCAAATGTCTTAAAATCGAGTTGCTGGTGTATATAAGGATCCGTCTGTTGACGCAATTCAGCAGTGATGATGCAATTCAGTTTGATGATCTTTTGGAGGAATTTTCATACGGATTATCATTTCGCAATTACCAGTCTGTGGACTTAGATGCTCTACTGAATACTGTAACGAATATGCCATTTTTTAATATTTACTCATTTACGTCGGTTAGTGATATGGTTGAACATTTTAACAATTTGGTTCTGACTTTTCACAATCGTTTTCCGCCATTGGAACAGTTAAGAACTCGTAACTGCATTAATCGTCGGCTTACTCAAGATATAAAACGTTCAATTCTCGAACATCATTTAGCATTGGCGAAGATCATCCCTTGACGCTGACAGGGAACTTTATCGGGTTCTATTTAATTAAGGGTCATTACATTCCGATGCTATAGGAACAGATGAAATTCCACTGGAATTCATTAAACTTCTACTATACCTGTAATTTTACCTCTCCTTACACATATTCAGCACAATCATTACGACATCTACATTCCCAATCTATTGTCAATTCACGGGTGGATTTTCGGCTTGTCTTTCAAACCACTATATATAGATATCATTGTCCGAGTTGAATGTTTTCTAATATACTGTCAACTTTATAGAACGTAGACCACTTTTATCTCTTTGGGTAGATGGAGAATTTTGGCTTGTCATCCGTGACCCGCCTTGAGAACTATTTTTTTTTCGTGTTTTAACATCCCTTTTAATTAGGCAACTGCTAACGTGGCATTTAAGAAACCACACTGTGAGCAATCGTTACAATCGTTTGAAATTTTCTAGACAGAGTGCTCTAAATGTCCCACCTGTTTCCACCATGCGAAGAAGTGGAAAAACGATTTTTTGTAATACATCAATCTCTATATCGGTAAAATTAACGCCATGTTGCGTATATGTATCGTCAACGTGATTGCTCCTTTTTCAGTATAGGTCTTGTACAGATACGCAATATCTGTATGCGAAATTTTCGAAAATATTGCATCTAATTTCGTATACGTATATCAGGCATCCGTTAAAAGCGCGAATGACAGCATTACTTGATTCAATATCTGTTCCATTTTGAAAGTTACATCACAATACGTTATCAGCGGTGAACGTAGAGTTTTTACCAGCATAGCTCTTGTGTGTGTGTGTGTGTGTGTGGATTAAGTTTGCATATGACCAAATGGTTCTTAGACCCTCAAATATTTTGGCACTCGCCGCTCGTGTCCTCTAAACTAGTGAGTCTTTGTCTTATTGAACTAAATGCACTGAACGAGAGGCACGATATCACTCTTGTATAGGTCCCTGGACATAGCAACATAGCTGGGAATGTGCGAGCAGATGAACTGGCAAGATAGAGGAAAAATCTCTGCATCTTCTTGTGGAGCCTGTAAACATATACAGAACCATTTCAATAACTTGGCCAACTCCCGATGGGGTAGCCGAAATGACTGCTGCATTTTAAGAACAACGTGGCTCTCAAATGACCGCATGAAGGCAGAGGAGCTTGTTAAGCTACCGCGAAAAACACCTCCTACCTAACAGCGGTCTACACAAGCCCATCGGCTAGCACCTCTTTTCACGTCCTCAGTCAATTTGAGCATAGCACTAATTTGAGATTTCTCTCGTTACTAGTCATCTGCACTTTTAGCTCTTCCTTAATCGCTGTCGATAACGCTGGTAATAAACAGATAGAGACAAAGTTTGTAACATCATAATTGCCTTGTTTTTTACATCGGAACCACTTTGGGTACCTTCCACCCGAAAGAAAATGAAGTGGTGGTCACCAGGGCTAGGCAGACTTAAGTATATGTACTCAAAAAGTACCTAAGTACCAAAAGTTCTCGAGTACATATACTCATGAGTACTGTTTTTAAATGAACTCGTACTCATACCCGAATTTCTAATATGTACTAAGTACATTTTCTTAGTACTTAAGTACATATACTGCCCTAAAAATTTCATAATTTATCGTAGTTGTTATTGTTTATCAAAAATCAAATAAGTATTAGGTCCTCGTTAATTGGACTGTATGTACTGAAAACAAATGACATTATTATTTGTGGATTCAAGTTCCAGATCTATGATACATTGCTTTGGGGCATAATCATAGATCTCGATCTTAAATCATTATCAATAACATCATGATTGTGTTTTAAATAAATTCTTTCAGATGTAAGATGACTGAATTCGGTCACCAAACGATTTTGATAACATATATTGGAGTACTTCTACATTATACTCGAGTACTTTTACTTGAGTACTTTCGAAGGACTACTGCTTGCCAAAAAGTAGGCTCTTGGAATGAGACCCCATGTCTTTCTCACGTCTTTCCTACATGCATACATGAACATTCTGCGACTTTAACAATTAACATGTCTCAAGCGGACTGATTTTAGCATAAAAGCGGCACGCCAGAATAAGAAATATATACCAATCCCAACGAGACACGAAATAGTCTCATCATTGTGCCACTAAGGATTGCGACAAATTCTTCCAAGAATACCGGAAAATTTCCATCGGGGCCCGCAGATTTTAATCTTGAAAAGTATTTAACTGCTCACTAAAGTCCAGCCGGTTCAGCAACCGAAAGCGCGACAGTCAAACTTGGAACACTTCCACTATCAACAACCCCAACATCAGGGTCATACGTATGGGATGCTGTAAAGTGTACCTCCATAGTAGCGCCTAATCGTCCGTTCAGAGCACGTAGAAAAACTACTCATGCTATCCTAGTTGAGGAGATTTTCCTTCTAGCGTTGAAAAGCGTCGACTTTGCAATTTATTTTTGATGTCCGGGAACAGTTCATTGGGTGTCAAATCAGCGCTGTACGACCGATGATTCATTTATTTGATTTTTCGAGAGCTTGCGAAAAGTCACATATCTGAGCATTGTCGTAAGGGAGAATGAACCGAGCGAGCACTTCTGGTAATGGTGATGTACTTTTCAGAATTATGATCCCACCACTCGAAATTAAATGGCAATGAATTGGTTAGATTTGTTGGAGATAACGGTGTTCCGTTTCTGATAATGCTCACCACACAGTCTTAGAAAATACAATCATTAATTAAAGCGGACAACAGATATCATAATTTAGGTCATTCTAGGGACTACATATTGAAAGCTTACAGGGACTACATATTGAACGTTTATAACTGCCGCCAAGATTTAAGTACAAGCATAGGCACAAAGTAAGCCAGTGAAAGGTCCAAGTGGACTGCAAGACTCAATAGCTAAAGACAGAAATCCTACACAGGGCTATATCAAGCTGCCTAACGGGGACTTCGTTGTGGATGGTGCCAGTACAGCCTCGGTATTAATGGAGCTCGCTTTCCAGATTGTATTGTGTAGCAGATGGTAACACGAAAGTTGAAAGTAGTGGATAATCGTTAACCTCGTTCCAGGTTATTGTACTCATTCCAAAACCTGGTAAGACAAGCCGTATCAGTCCTAGTAGAAGCGATTGGCTTGGCTGCTGTTGAACATCGCATAGATCCCACCACTGTTAACTGTGTATGTCGAGGCAGATTTGGCAGGTAGTGTGGCATCCATGGCTGTAACTAGAGGATGTCCACAAGGCGCTGTATTTTCACCACTAATGTGGAGATTTTTTGTAGAAAGTCTGCTACAGCGCTGTGACTTATCCCCAAGTGACATATCGTCCCTACATTTTTGGTGAGAATCAGTCACAGAGCAACTGTGACTTGTTCTCTATAGTGACCTATCGTCACCAAATTTTTGGTGAGAATAAGTCATATCTGCACTGTGACTTAGTCTCAAGTGACCTATCGTCACCAAACTTTTGGTGAGAATAATTCACAGGGCAACTGTGACTTATTCTAAAGTGACTTTTCGTCACCAAATTTTTGGTAAGAATAAGCCACAAGGCAACTGTGACATATTCTTAAGGTCCATATCGTCTCCAATCTTTCGTGCAGTGTTGTTATGTAGAAAAAATATAAATCGGGAATATCAGAAAAAAAAATCGTGTTTTAGATAGAAAAATCGGGTACCTTCAAAATTTTGCCCCATCGGCAGGGTATACAATTAATTTGCCTTTGAAATAAATATCGATTCAAAAACCAAATTCTGAATATATTGTTTTAATTCAGTAATTTTTCTTAAAATATTTCATTCCCTGGAACCGGGTGTGGGTCGATTCTTCCCCAAGCAATTTTCATCGCAAGATATTTAATATATCGAGACATCAAAATTCGAATAACGCATTTCTGACTTGTCTATTCCTCCAATATTTTGTTTTCGCGAGAGCAAAATGATCAAACATCGGTATACGTATTTGGGTGCGTTGTGTAGTTTGATTTTTGTTTTCTGATAACGTACTCTTGCTAAATCAAAATGAGTGATAGATTATATCTGATCATGAGGGCCCGTATGCAAATGATCCACCGCTGATGGACATAAATGCTGTTAAAGTTGCCGCCGATAGTGATAGTGATAGTGTTCACCCTGAACCGACCGTAGCAGTTGGTGCAAATCGTGGCCAACGCTATGCGGATCAAAGTTAATGTAATAATACAATTTGGTGGTCAATGCCATCAGTTACCAAAGAACTGAGAACCGTTGGTTAAGCTGCAGATCGCAGTGCAATACTTCCTTTTAACACAACGACATTTATTACGAAAGAGAACGCATTCAAGTCTATTCTTACGCCATCGATAATTGAGGTAATTGTGATG
>JANTEX010246032.1:0-12644 GCA_024741295.1 Macrocera vittata | reverse complement strand
GTACCCAATTGGGTATCCAGTTGGGTATCCAGTTGGGTTTCCAACTAGGTATACCATTCAATACCTAATCGGGTATACAATTGGCGGTACAATTGGGTATCCAATTGGTTGCCTAATTCATCCGTCAGTTGGATGCCCAATTATGTACTTAATACCCAACTGTATACCCAATTTGATACCCAATTAGATACCTTATTGTACTCAACTATGTGCCAAATTGGATACCTATCTGGATATCCAATTAGATATCTACTTTGGTATCCAATTGGGTATCAAATTGGGTATCAAATTGGGTATCTAATAGAATTTCCAATTGGGTATACAGTTCGGTATCCAATTGGGTATCCAATTGGTTATCCAATTGGGTATACAATCCAATTGAGTATCCGGTTGGGTATTCAATTGTCTGTTCAATTGTTTATCCAATTAGATATCCAAAACGGTATCCAATAGGGTATCCAATTGAGTATACAGTTGGGTATCCAATTGGCTATACAATTGGGTATACATTTGAGTAGCCAACTTGGTGTATAGTTGGGCATCTAATTTCCCAATGTGTACCCAATTACATACCTATTGGGTACCTACTTGGAGATCTAATTGGGTATCTAATTGGATATCCCGTTGGATATAAAATTGGATATCTAATTGGGTATCCAATTGGCTATCTAGCTGGGATTCCAATTGAGTGAAAAATTGGGTGTTCAATTTGATATTAATTTGAGTACCCGATTGGGTAATCAATTGGCGGTACAATTGGGTATCCAATTAGGTATCCTAACCTAAACTAACTAGGATTCCAATTGGGTATCCAGTTGGGTATCCAACTGAATACCCAATTGAGTATCCAATTGGCGGCACAATTGGGTTTCCAATTAGGTACCTATAAGTGAATATACAATTCATCTGCCAATTGGATACTCAATTGTGTACTTAATACACAAATGGACACCCAATTTATTACCCAATTAGATACCTTATTGTACTCAGCTAGGTGCCAAATTGGATACCTATCTGGGTATACAATTGGGTACAAAATTGGGTATGAAATAGAGTTTCCAATTGGGTATACAATTCGGTATCAAATTGGGTATCCAGTTGTTTTTCCTAATGGGTATCCAATTGGGTATCCAATTGGCTATCCAATCCAATTCAGTATCTGATTGGGTATCCAATTGGCTATTCAATTGTTTATCCAATTAGGTATCTAATAGGATATCAAATTGGGTATCCAGTTGGGTATCCAATTGGGTATCCAATTGGGTATACATTTGGGTATCCAATTGGGTATATAGTTAGGCATTCAATTTCCAAATGTGTACCCAATAACATACCCATTGGATACCTATTTGGAGACTTAAATGGGTATCTAATTGGATATCCAGTTGGATATCAAATTGGACATCTAATTGGGTATCCAATTGGCTATCTAGTTAGGTATCCAATTGGGTAAACAAATTGGGTATTCAATTGGGTATCCAATTGAGTACCCGATTGGGAATACGATTGGCGGTACAATTGGGTATCCAATTAGGTACCTAATTTGATATCCAGTTCATCCACCAATTGAATACCCAATTGTGTACTTAATACCCAATTGGATACCCAATTTGATACCCAACTGGATGCCTTATTATACTCAACTATTTAGGTACCAAATTGGATACCTAACTGAGTATGCAATTGGATACCTAGTTGGGTGTCCAATTTGATATCAAATTGGGTATCCAATAGGGTTTTTAATTGGGTATACAATTTGGTATCCAATTGGGTATCCAATTGTTTATCCAGTTGGGTATCCAATTGGCTATCCTATCCAATTGAGTATCCGATTGGTTATCCAACTGGCTGTTCAATTAGTTATCCAATTAGCTATCCAATAGAATATCCAATTTGGTATTCAATTGAGAATCAAATTGGGTATACATTTGGGTTTCCAATTTAATATATAGTTGAGCATCCAATTGGGTATCCAAAAGCAATTGGATACCCATGTGGATGCCCAATTGGATGCCCAGTTGGAAACCCAATTGAATCGCCAATTGGACTCCTAATTGGATACCCATTTTGATACCCTATTGGATATCTAATTAGATATTAAATTTGAATGCGGATGTAGCGCACTAACTTTCTGGCGACTATTGACCATGATCGTCTTTGTCTTGGAGAACTAAGAACTTTTTGCGATGTAATGGGTGGCCACGTGAAAATTGATCGATATGTGTATATGAATTGGATTCAAGTGGTGGGTGATGTGAAAACGTTTCTCATATCTGTAATTAGGACGGCGGACAATTTTGATCTCGGTTTTTGAAGGGTTAGGCGTGCGGGAGGTTTGGCGTCAGTGATGCACTTCTTTAAGTGGTCGTTTGACACTTTGGACAGGAATGACTCGAAACACATATACGGACAATTGAGGACCCTAGCTAATCTCACTGTCCAGAGTTTCCAGTTGGCTGATAAGCCCTTAAGATTGTTAAAATCATTCTTCAAGGACTTAGCAGGGCTAATGAAGCAAATGCTGGCGGTAATTGACAAGGTGGATCATCAGTTGGCAATGCATTGCTGCACTGGAGTGATTAACTTGTTAAAATATGGTCTTCGCGCACAATCCGTTACGGGACGCTTGTTGGCGCTCATTGTATCAAAACCGTTTGCCGGCCGATTTGATATCATAGGGGATGTTGTCGGAGGTGTATGGCAAAATATCTTAAAACATAGCAATGAACGTTGGATTTGGAGACTATTTTACGCTACATACGTTGGCCATAGTGGTGATTGAAGGTGGCTTGGTAGTCATGCTGAAAATTACTATACCGATGAGTATTCATTGCTTCGCTGATGGACAACATTTTTGCCCGGGCAACTAATGGTGCTAAACACTGATGTGAATTACGTGGCTAAGGGTGATCACCGGACTATTCAAATGAGTCTCGTGCAGTTTGGTGGGTGTCAGGTTATACGACTGAATCGGCAGCTAGACAGACAAGACTAATTTATCCAAACTAGCAAATGTCGCTATTAATCCTATAAATTTGGAAATTGTTTACTTGTGCCAATTAGTGCCTTTATAACATTATTGATTTACTTCGTCGAGCCATAAAAGCTATATGGGTACCATAGAGGTCAATCAATGACTAATGTGGTGGATATAAACCGTGGAATGTTCGATCGTATAGGTCTACAACAGATTGTGTTAGCCTAGTCCAGTTTGGCGCCATAATTACTCCAATCGATTGCAAAGACAGGGCCAGGCCAGCTGTGCTTGCTATGCTCAAGCTTCATCGATCAAGGCAATCCAAGTGCAAGCTTCATTCGCAAATCAAAATGTAGATGAACGGAAACTAGATCCTTGCATTTGGCTCAGAAGGGCAAGTAAAGGAAGTAAAATGATGGCTGTGGAGCGAAATCACATATAAGTTCTACACATGATACCGTTGCGTGAAACAGTAATCCGAAAACTGATTTGCCACCTGTATACAGAAAGACAAGTTCAGAACCGCCGCAGTGCACCCCATGGATGTCAGATACCCGGACACACAACATTCAATGCCGAACAACCCCTGGTAGAATGACTATATACCAGCGTCTGGACCCGCAGGCCACATTTCTTCTCTTAAACGGATCAATATCGTACCCGGTTCTTGAGCTATGACAAGGTGGTTGGCGGGACAATCCGCAGAACCGAGCCCGCCAGCAAAGTGATAGTTCAAACAATAGCGAATGCCAAGTGATCTATAATTAGTGTCCATCATTTGATGGCGAGCCAAGAGAATTTCTTTTCCTAATTGAACGTTTGGCCAAGGCAGAAGCTATCAGTCTAGAACGTCTTCCTGAGCTCATTCATATTCCGTTACGCGGAAAATCTGAGGCATGCTTATAGTTATATCCTAGAAAACGCTCCGATTGTTAACAGGTTCTTAAACAGAACTTTGAAAGTGAATTCCGCACTCAAAGCACCGACTTTGAAATAAGAAAGCGTATCGATCCACGATTTCAAGAAACCAGGCGAAAATTCCGCCGCGATGTTGTTGGCTTATCGGCCAAGATGCAAAACTCAAACATAACCTAGTATTCATTCTCCGAATGAACATGTACCGTCGGCTGAAGGACTTTCTCTTGTGCCGGCCGACCAAAAATGAGAATGAATTACGCAAACTATGCAGATAGTATGAGAAGCTATGGAACAAAGACGATAGTAATCGCAACCAAGTACGCTCTCGTCGCTCTGTGAGTGCCATATACGGCCCCGATAACGATGTCTAAATGGCATCTGATTTGGAAGTCTATTCGGAAGTGAACCTGGTAGAACAAAATTTAGAGGCAATGGCGTACCAGTCACGCAGCGGCGGCGTCAGTAATATCCCATATCGAGGCCACGATCAAGCGATAACAAATTGCGCCACTAAACCGATTCACTCGCAGCACTGTTTGTGCTGGAATTGTGAAGGAATCATACACACCTTTGTGCAATGTCGGTGTTAGCAAACGCGACTGCACTGCTATGGTTGTGGTGCGGCCAATGTTGCTTAGGGTAATTGTTAACTTTTCTTAAAACAATTGCTGTAATTTTGACTAAACCTCACCTCTATCGCTTTTCAACAAACTCGTTGTGGTGTAATTCTTTTGATTAAATTCGACTTTTTTCTTCTCGGAAGAAGTTAACTTTTTAATATAGATATCGCCAATTTGTTTCGTACCGAAAGTAAGTCAAATAACGACTGACTGATGGTATGAATTTGTGATTATAAAACGGAATGTTCCAGAAACTGCGTGGATAAATATTTATCGGGGATTTTCGTTAAAAAACAGATGTCTAGCAGACAGATCCGAAGTGGTCCAGTACTCTAGGCTGCTGGAGAATGAACCGTTATCCGAACATAGCTATGAGATTTGAACCAGCCAGGCTACGTATTGCCCAATGTTAGGACAGTCCATGCTCTGAGAAATTCTGCCCCTGCCTATGTCTTATGTCGGTTAATTACTGTGGCCCAAATCCTTGGCATAATACGTGTCAAGTCTTTTGCCTTCAATGTTGGAGACCTCGTGGTGACAGTGGACTATTTTCTTTGCGACTTCGCGCGGCATGAACTTGGGTACTAATTTCGCGTTGTAGTTATTCGCCTGAGTGCTGATTATAAAGCTTCGTCTAAGTGCTTCTTGCCCAGGCAGAAATTCGTATTCACGACTTCGCAAATTGTCTGTGCGGACATGACGATGGTGTGCATTCTCCAAGTTCTTAATAACGCGTGAAATTATAACGTATCTTTGGTCTGCTGGTGACAATACTTTGGTATCACCTCTACTAAGACAATTAAGCTTCCTCTGCAATTCAAATTCCGAGGTGTGTGTTATTGCTGAACAGAATATAATATGGCTAATAGCCCGTCTACCCATGCTTAACGTTTCGGATTGCTCCTGCAATTTTCTCACATTTGCATCCCATTCACGGTGATAGCAGCCAATATGTGCTCGAATTGCTGATAGAATCGCTCGATTCGCTCGCTCTGACGCGTTCGATTGTGGTGAGTACACTGCCGTTAATGTATGTCGTATCGAGTAACAGTTCTCTGAGTTCTCTCGAAAGATATTGCGGTCCATTGTCAGTCTCTGGGACTTCTAAAACGTGAAATATGTCCTGTTCAAGTTAAGCCGTAATCATTTTGGCCGTCGCTGAACCGAGTGGCTTGACCATAAAGAATTCAGTCAGCTGATCGAATACGATCAACGTATATGTATGGCCCCGTTTTGACTGTGGATAAGGACCGATGAGATTCGTGTAAAGGCATCGCCACGGCCTTAGTACAACGAATTCAGAATCCGATGGCGGGCACAATGTGGCTTGACTGATGTGCATGTCAGGCACAATGTCACAAATCGATGAACCGATCGACTCATGTTGGCCAGTAATAGTAACGTCAGATCTTTTCCAGTGTTTCTGCGATACCGCATTGTGCAGGTGAAGGTGGATCATGATCATGTTAGATGATGACTTCGATGAGTCGATGCGGTACCCACAACCGCCAGGTCGCCATCTACTACGTCGTCTAACAATAATTTCTTAAAAACTCTTCCGTCTACAACGCGAAGATTCGACAAACGAGCCGTGTTTTCATCGATCCTGCGTATTAGGCTCAGATAAGATTCAGTTTGAGAACCGGTAATTTTTCATCGAGCACTCACGACATTCAATTTGCCCCTACGGTGTTAGATAGCAAAATCGAAGCCTTGTAGACACAAACTCCACCTGGGGAGTTGCTGGACCTGGTCTTTTAATGACATTAGCCACTGAAGGCTGGTGTGATCAGTAAACACTTTGTAATGTAATTCCTTTAACGTATTGCCTGAAATTTTTATACTTTGGACCTCCGCAAAACAGTCCAACTCGGTTAGGCTATAATCTTTCTGCACATCATTTGCTTGTATAAGCGTTTGTTGCTTCGCTGTCATCGTTCATTATTTGATATAAAACGACACCAATACCCGTATTTGATGCGTCGCATTGAATAACGAATGGACATGAAAAATCTGGATTTGCGGCGCCGAAGTTAACCAAACGAATCAAAGATGATTCAGATTTAGGGGTCCATTCAAAGAATTGATTATTTTCAGTTTATTCGTCAACGGAGCTGCTATATCGGCAATCAGCATACATGGGAATGAAGCGCTAATATACCACCCGATCGTTCCGAGAAATCGCCTAATCTGTTTCACGGACGTTTGTTGTAGTTAATTTGAGATGGGGGTCACATTATCGGGGTCGGTCTTAAGACAACCATGATCTACAATATATCCGAGGTATTTGACTTCCTTGAGACATAAGTGACTCTTTTCGACATGTATGGTCAAGTTTGCCTGAAGCAATAGTTTCGCCACTCGAGTGAGGAGTTGGAGACGGAGAGACAAAGATCAGGAGATCTTCCAGATATACAAATACTCGATGTCTGATTTCGTCCAATGGAGCAGGTTCCATGAGTCGGCATAAACGTTGGGGTGCGTTACAGAGGCCGAACGGCATCACCCGAAACTGTTACAATACTGGATAGACATCAATGGTGTGTATGGTTACATTGGTTCGGCCGAGAACCTGTTTTGCAAACGGTGGGAAAGTACCAATTATTTGTTGCAACCCTTCTTGGTCTTCCTCTCCCTGGTCATGTAACAGCAGATTTGTTATTTCTATGGGCAACACTTCCTCTCTCACTTACGATTTCAGGTGCAATCCCAAATGTCCAAAGATCAATCCCCAAATACAAGCTTTGGGAGAAATACGGAACCATGTAAAGTTTGATATTTTTCGTTTGCGTCTGTACTCAACCCTGGTGCTGGCAATGCCGAGGATGAAGCGCTGTTTATCGTGGATGGTATGTTGGACTATCTCAGACCGAGACATTCGTTAAGTTTTAGTAAGTCGGATCCGAGACAGCTAATACTCGCTCCGCTATCGAGGAGTCCAGATATTTTTCGAGCAGCAATTTTAATTTTTGCGTATGGCCGTGAATCGCGGCATCCAATTGAACCGGGAAACATGCAGCTAGAACTTGTTTTCGCATGGTTCGCCGATTTTTGTAGCAAATTTACAGAGGTTTTGCGATAGCCAACTTGGTGTCGAGCTCGGTGGTTTGTCACAATCGGGTATTGATCATCGAGACGTCCGCTCTCTGGTTTACCGGGTTTCAGCGGGTACATTTTATTTTGGCAACATTCGCTGTGCAGCTACCATAATAGTGGAGCCGTCTTTGTTCCATAGGGCATCGCCTAACCGGGCATGTCATGTTCGGGATTAGTTCGCGGAGATCACTGGGTGGCAAAACTTCGAGTTTAGTGTCCGACAGAGAATGTGCCTTTCGCAACAGATCGTACGATGAACCGTGATTTATTCGATGGCAATTAAACACCAGAAAGTGGGGAGGCACTTTTGTGGTCTCGTGTACGTTGTCACGTAATGCGCTAGCAATGCTACTTAAGTGTGCATCCCAGTTCGTGTGATCCTCCTCAACATACGACCGGATTGCCGCGAGAATAGAGCGATTCGCACGTTCCGACGCATTCGATTGAGGCGCGTGAATAGCCGTGAACATATGCTTGATGCCGTAGTGCTCCATCAATGATTTGAATTCCCGAGAAATGTATTGCGGTCCGTTGTCCGAGTGCAACATTTCCGGGACGCCAAACATGTGGAATACACCCTGCTCAAGAAAATCAGTGATTGCAGTAGCGATAGCTTTGCGCAATGGTTTGAGCACAACGAATTTGCTAAACTGGTCCAAGACTACCAGAATAGTGGTATTTTCTGACTTGGACCGAGGATATGGGCCCAACAAATCCGTGTATATGCGCTGCCATGGACGTTCCACAGCAATTTGTTGTCCCATACGTGGTCGCATCGCAAAGTTTGGTGCTTTCGTTTGCTTACAAGTCTCACAGTTTGTGACGTATAGGTGAACTTGGGAGGCCACTTTTGGCCATACGAACGATCGACGCAATTTCTCTAGGGTCTTCGCCACTCCGCAATGCGATGCCGACGGGGGATCGTGAGCCTTTGAAATCAACTCTGCGGTTAGTCTTTGAGGGATCCACAATTTCCAGCACGACTCTTCCTGTAAAGGATCGCCGTTTCTCGGTTCGGTTCGTCTGAACAATCGGCCGTTTTGAACTTTTAAATCCGGAAATCGATCTTTGTTGTTGGTAACATGGTCACATAGCTGAACGAATTCATCCGTCGAAAATTCCGGTGAATCAACGTCGACGTATAACGGTTCGTGACTCAATTCAGAAATTTCGTCAACCTCGGTCCGCGACAATGTGTCTGCGACCACATTTTGCGTCCCTTTTCGGTGCTCTATATCGAACGTAAACGATTGTAGCTTCAGGCTCCAACGAGCTAATCGACCGCTCAAGTCCTTTTGCGACATTAGCCACTTCAGGCTAGCGTGGTCCGTTATGATTTTAAACTTTGTACCCTCCACGTAAGGCCGAAATTTCCTCACACTCAGAACCGCCGCCAGGCACTCCAGCTCAGTGACGCTGTAATTGCGTTGGGCAGAGCTCAATTTTTGTGACATGTATGCCACAGGGTGCTCTGCACCATCGTCCAAAATTTGGAAAAGGACGCTACCAACGCCACTGGCGGATGCATCGCACTGAATGTAAAATGAGCGAGAAAAGTCGGGTTGAACCAGTATGGGATAAGTCAACAATGCCGTTTTTAGTTGATCGAATGCAACTTGGGCTTCGACGGTCCATGCAAAACGAGCTGATTTGGCCAAAAGATCGGTCAATGGAGACGCAATTGTGGCATAGTTCGAAATAAATCTTCGATACCACCCGGTCATGCCTAAAAACCGTCGTATCTGGCGCACCGTGGTGGGGCGAGGGAAATCCGAAATTGCCGCAACCTTGTCTTTATCAGTCTTGACGCATCCGTTGCCTACAACATAGCCGAGATATTTGACCTCTTTGCGACAGAACTTACTTTTTTCCACATTAATGGTTAAATTGGCTTTCTTGAGATACCCGGCGACCTCCTTTAACAGTTCAAGATGTTCGGTTAATGCCGACGAAACGACCAAAAGGTCGTCAAGGTAAACGAAGACTCTGTCGTGTAACTGGTACGGTATAACCTTGTCCTTAAGCCGAGACATTGTACTTGGAGCATTACACAGACCAAATGGCTTAAAATTGAACTGGTAAAGGGGCGACCAGGGACTGAAAAGACAGTCCTGTCGCGGGAGCTCTCATCTAACTCGATTTGTCAAAAAGCATCTTTTAAATGGATGCTTGTGTAAAATCGAGAAATTGAGAGCCGGGCTCAATAACCCGTCTATGTTGGGCAACGAATAAGCGTCTGGTTTGGACAATATATTGATTTTTCGGCAATCCAGACACAATCGTGCCTTGCCGTTTGCCTTTTTGACCAGGACCACCGGAGAATTCCACGAGCTGTGGCTTTTCTCAATGACTCCTAACTTTAACATGCGATCCAACTCTTTATAAACCAGTTTTTGGACAGCCGGTGAAATAGGATAGTGTCTCTGTTTCACCGGTGCGTGGTCACCAGTGTCGATGGTATGTTTTAAAAGACTTGTACGTCCTAGGCCGTTTTTCGTATATGACGGAAAAAACTGCTTAAAGACGTTTCTGATCGGATGGATTCAGCACATATATTGGTTCGTCGAGTCAATTTCAACGGAAGTCGAAAAATCGCTGACAATAACGGGCGCTATCCCAAATGCTCGCCAAAAATCTATACTAAGGTACAAATCTTGGCTGAGATTTGGAACGATAAAGAGTTGAATATTGTTAAACGACAAAAGAGTTGAATATTTTTTCCACCGTAATTGATCGGTACATTAATATGGCCGAGAATTGGTTGTGCCATTCCGTCGGCCGTGTTAACGGAGGACGGATAAGATGTCCAAGATAATCCTAAACGGTCAAGTCTAGCAACAGCGTTGTTACCCAGACAGCTAATCTCTGCACCACTATCCAGTAGACCGGTAATTCGTTCGCCACCAAAAGAGACGGTGAGATAGGGGCGACTGTCAACGCTAGCCAAGATCGGGATTGTCTTTGCGGTTATTAAACAAGCAATGATCTTTTGTCTTCTTCGTTGACGGATGCTTTTCCAGTATCGACTGGCTCTACGGTAGTCATATTGTTGGCATTTGGACAAAATTTGCGTTTTGCTTTCGATCGTAGTAGATTTTTTTTTTTAATTGGTGAAGTAGTCGACTTCGGACACCTTGGCTTTAAAACGCCATCAGCGCCGCATCTGAGACAGAACACACCTCGGACGGGTTGTGGGCAATTGGCAAACAAATGGCTAATGTCCTTGCAGTTAAAAGCATATACTCAGATTTGGATCTATTGCTTCGATGTTGCCTTGATCGATCAGATTGAAGTCGTTCGCAAGGGGCATTACAGGCTCTTGACAAGTCGACCGATATTGGTACTCGCAATCAATTTCTGTTGGCATATTATTTATCTCATTAATATACGATCGTGGCTGGATACCTTACGCTTGTGATACGGCCGGAAAATGTGAGGAATCCAGTAAACGATTGACAAGCCTCTCGACATCGCGTCAAACGTCAATAAAGTCATCGACTGAGTAAGCGTCTCGGCGGAACAACATTCGCTGTAAATATGGCGCCATATTGTGGCGTAATGTATCAATGATTTCTGCTTCAACCATTGGATTGGTCATCCGGCCGATTAGGGTTATATCTTGGCAGAAATTGGCGACAGATTCCTTGGATCCTTGCCGACGTGCCTCAATAGCCCGACGAATGTCATAGTCACTATCTTTGGTGCGAAAATTGTGGACGAAACGAGTTTTTAATGTTGGGCAGTCGACGTTGGAATTGATTCGCCTAATCGATCAATACCAACCCGCAGCTCTGTCGTCCAACATAACGAATAAATTGTCATACAGGTCAGGAAAAGAAAGTCTACCGCCGCGGGCCATGCTTTCTATGCGAAAGAAAAAGTCTTCAACTGTTAGACCATTCCTGCCGGCATTAAAGCAGATCTTCCAGCGACTTATCAGTTACTGGATCACGAGGTTGAACGAATCATTCACCAAATGGCTGTTGTTGAAACCGTGGTAGAGCCGGTATACCATGGCTTAGCACTTGGTTGGACGATCCTACCAATGGCACATCTATAAAATCCGAACTAGGCACGGTCCTGCCAGGTTTATAATTTCCTATTTGACCAGAACCGTAACAGGCACCACTGATTCTCTGAGGGAAAAGACGAAAATCGGATCGCGGATGCGACTGTGTAGTTGTACAGAAATGCATTGGCTGCTGTACCGAGTGCGGATGATTCGGTTCACGGTATGCAATGCCTGTTTTGGGTATAGCACCTAATGATTGTGTGGCCGTTGTCGTTGGCCAAGCTTTAAACGATTCGGGCCGATTTGGTGCAACCTGATGTGCGGTCACGATGGCTGGGTCCTGCATGATATGGACGCTACTTGGCCTAGATACCGTCCGATCCGCTGTCCCACTCCAAACCAACGAAATCTTTTGGCTTACCGTAGGCAGCGAGCTAATTCGAGTGTGCTCGACTAGCCATTCTGGCGTCAAGAGTTGCATAATGCCGGACAAAGGGGTGCCAGCCAAACCTTCCAACGGCATGTCGGCCTCACCCGATCTAAATGAAGTGCTCAAACAGGAGGCAATAATACTCGCTGTCGACAGACTTAGCCGGAAAATTTTCGGTACCTTATCGGCGTGTCGAAAAATCTGACTGAGCCGTGCCTTCAAATGCAGCAGCCGAGACATTACCACCAACATAGCGTGATGGTCGGCCTCACGAACGGCCTCTCCTGAAAGCCTCTCAAGTTCGTCGTGGATTGTCTCACAATCCGTGACTTCGGAATTTAGTGAGCGGTACTTGTGTGGTTCCGTTGGGAGTAGGGCCAAACCATCGATTTCATTCCGAAAACTCTTTGACAGAACGATTTTTGCCGCCGGTGATTGCTCAGAAATGTTTCGAATTCGTAGTTATACTAGTAACCGCGCTCATTCAAGAACCATACTTGAAAGATAGCTGCACCAGACTGCTGGACTGTCGCAGGGGTGAGGTATTCTACGATCGCAGAGCAAATAAGCCAAGAGCTTGTGTGTATGTTG
>JANTEX010245921.1:0-12650 GCA_024741295.1 Macrocera vittata | reverse complement strand
CCCGCTAATTTGTACAGTCTAAAAGACCGAATCACCCATAGTAGTCTTAATTCCTTCCCCAGTTTTCCAAGTGCTTGTCCGAATTTGGTCTTCATCAAATAACTGTTCTCGAGCACCAGGAAAAGGTGAATCCACTAGCGCTTGCACCATTAGCTCCGCGCTCTGAGTGAATACGACATTCGAGAAAGTGATGCTTCCTTACGCTGGCCCCTTGCTCTTAGCTATGACTTTGCGTAATCTCGAGACTTATTTGCTGCCCTCGACTTGCTTACAGAACTTATGGAACGTCTCGCGCCTTCTCTGTAATCGCTTCAATGATGTTCGTCGTCATGTCTCTGAATTTGCAGCGTAAACTATCAAGCTGCGCGCACCTCTATGGAGAAATTTTACCTTCGGACACTGTCTATACAGGAAATACTCTGTGATACGAATACACAATTGTGCTACTCAGATCCTCAGCGAGACCGTCGACCTAATCTGACTAAATTAGTTCACGGTAGATGTACAGATTCTAGCGCCAAGCAGGGTACGTCTTGGGTTTCTGAAGCGGGTTAAAGAGCTTTCAGCTGAGCTCAAGTAAAATCTGATAAAGCAGTGATCAGACAGGGAAGCCCTATTCCCCTCTCGTTGATGTCAAAAATGTAGCCGCGTTGTCCTAGTTCACAATTTCCAGCTCCGTAGCGGTAATAAAGTTTAGGGGCAAGCATCCCTCTCATTTATATTAGAGCTGCTCCAAACTGTTTTGTGCAGTAGCATCACAGCCAATGAAAAGATGAGTGTCACTTCCTTCCGCATACCGGACCAATACTGCCGTAATTGCTTTCTGGACCTGTTTTTGCAATATCAGTCATAAATACGAAAGCAACAATAATGTCGCTGCCATCAAGGCCGCTTATGCGCATTGCCATTTGACCGCATTACAAAATTGCATCAACATAGTGAGCTGAGATGTCTCATCTTTACTGTGTTGCAAATTTGTCTAAATGAATTTTGAGCGCGTGCTAGCCATTGAGGGACTGACAGCAAATCAGCAATATTACCTTAATTACCCTATTTTGGTTTCTACGAATGGAATTTTATATCCACCTTACTGAAACCAAACCAGCCTCGGCTGCTGACTCATCTATTTGCAGAAAAAGGACAGTGCCATTTCTGACACCATCCCGTTGCGATTGGATCTGTCAAACCAGTCGCCTGAAGACTATTTACTCTTCCAAAAAGCCGTAGGAGTTTCTCTGAGCGGATCGACTGTCAGCACAGATAAATGTCTCTTTATCCAAAAGATCCACTGACTGTATCATCATCTCAGACTAAAATCTGTAGAGTTAGTCTGCAAATGGCCGACCTGGCCACAGACTCCACATATAAGTGCAGAAGCAGTACACGTGGTAAAAGCAGTTTTAATGGCCCCTGCTATGATCCGATGTGTCACTCGTTGAAAGCTTACAAGCTCTCCGACCGTAGTGACAACCTTGATTCTAGACCAAGATGGCCTAATTAAAATGGGGTAGATCCGAACACCATCGCCTAGAATGCCTTGCCATACTGTGGTTCTGCATCATCAAGTGCGACGAAGTCTCATCGCCTGAATTAGTATATGAGCCGTTAGCAACAATTTTGTTAAAAGTCTTCCACACCTTTTGTCGATGCACAAGGTTGTGATCCACTTTAAGCGTAGGCTTGTTCAGCGAAATCTCGATGTTTAGGATGTCAACAAGGCGGTCTGGATCAAATTCCACTAATTGTTTTAAGGCGTTGTGTCTATTCTCTAACCACCTCTGAGCAAGCTGCTTTATCTCCCATTAATTCTTCTGGTTTTTTCAAATTATCTGGAAATCGGCCAAAAACGAGAGTCAGTCAAAACTTCCTTTTTATCGTGCAACTGCCTCAAGGTCTTAGATTTAAATTCAATCGGTCTCATCAGCAACATAAGGCACTCCTCATCCTACTCGTTTGGTATCTGTCCATTCTGTTCTACCCTAGTCTACCACTGCGACCGTAGTAGATCTATTGTAGCTGGCTTCCATATTTCAGGTCAGAGAATGTGAAAATGTCTGTGACACCTATGTCTTTTATAAGGGTTGAGGCGATATATGCTCCGATAGTACTTCTTCGTCTCTAATCGGTCGCATTCAGCCAAAATGTGTTCAGGTCTTTCGTCTTTCTCATTGCAGAATCTAAATCGTCTAGTTGTTGCTCTTCCTATCTAAAATGGATGTTGGTTTAGACGACAGTTGCCTAAGTATAGGGCAGCCACAGACTTATAAATATCTTTGTTCAGTTATAACCCAGTTGACCCCTTTCCATTACTGTTGTGCTATCCTCTTTTTTCCCATACCTTGAGAGCTCTTTTGGGAACGCCGAAGCCAGGCTCGAAACCAATAAAAGGAGAAGTGATTCCTTGCCCGTTATGCCTTTGTGGCAAGAAACTTATTTCAGAGATACGACATTATATCTTGAGGGTTTCAGTAGTTCGTTCTGACAGTTCCATACTAGACCAAATCGTATGGGCGCCAGCGACTTAATATCTGCTCGGCCATCTCATTTAGGCTCACCGGAACCAATAACTTCTTCTGTTTTTTCAACAATCTATGTACCAGAAGTTTGGTTGATTTATTTCTATTTGTAATGGCCTTTGAATGTTGTGACCATTTTGTCCGAAATTGGTTCTAAATAAAGTAACAATTTCAATTTCTTATTGATTCATGAGTTTTAGCCCAATTTGTTGTAAACGGCGAGATAAGCATTTGAAGTGCTCTTAGCATTTAAGTGTTCTTAGCATTTAAAGTGTGTGGAAGTCAGACTTATGGCCTCGAAGGATATCAACTCGAGCAAGTTTTGGGAGAGCATTTGAGGCAGTCTGAGAAAGTCCAAGAAACTATAAGTATGCACTAGTCCCTTGCGGACCTTTTTGCCATCGTTTATTACACCCACCAACACTTTTCAGTTAGCACTTTGACAGAACCATAGAATATTCTTCGGTTCTTGTCCTGCCATATATCCAAGTTCTGTGATAAAGTCGAAGAATTTGAAGCTTCGGCTTCTTAAAGTTAGACACTGCCAGTATAAGTAGTTTGAAGATGCCGTATCTTCGCCACAGCCTCTGCACATCTTATCTGTTACAACTATTACTCTTTTTGCGAGTCCAGTGTATGCTTCTCACTCTATCCCTGCTCCATTGTAGGAGTCTTTTGTTTTTCCTTCGGTTAGATATGGCCAAGTAGTTCGAGGGTATGTATTCGCCTCATGTTACTTATTGCTTTATTCAAAAGTCGTTTGGCTCTGTTTCTAAATCTGGCCAGTTTTTCAAACCACCAAGGTGGCAGCATATCAACACCCTAGTAACCAAATGTGACCATATCCACACAATGTGAATTGTGTCTAATCAGCGCTCACTCAAATTAGACTCTAAATGCACACATCGTGTAAACAAACAATGTGCTCACTCTGAGTACACTCATAGCGTCATCTGTGTTAGTTGGGGCAGGGGCCCATTTATAATATACGTGTCGGCACGACACGAGTCCGTGCTCCATCGAGTCGTATTGTACCTTCTGTACGCTTTATATTATTCGTGTTTAATCGAGCATAATAACTTTCATTGTTTCCGTATTAAATTAATCAAAAATCACAAATCTCAACAAATAAAATGCCATACACTATATCACAACAAATATACTCTCGTGCGCCGGCTCGTGCGGTATATGTTTGACGATTTCTTATTGAAACGAATAATTTAAATCGACAATGTCGACACGAATCGAGAACGACACGTATAATATAAAGCTAATTCTTCTCGACTCGTGCCGACACGTATATTATAAATGGGCTCTTGTATATTGCCGGTGAAGAAATGAGCAAATAAAGATTGCTATGGGCGTTTTTGGTTCTTTGAACTGTATAAATCACCGGATCCCGATCGTATATTCCCTGCATTATTGAAAGAAGACACAGAAGTACTATTCGAAACGTTACTACAGATTTTTAGAGACGCAATAATACGCTACATACCTAAGTCATCGTAGGGGAGGCAAGGGGAGTTTTCATACGTCGGGTCGATTTTAACACAGCAACGCAAGGGACTTTCGCCCCATTAGTCTGGATACGAGAAAACTGTCTATGAGAATAGAGGCTGCCCGCTGGAAGGTGTACTTATGCCCCTACTCTGGTGCCTTGTGGTTCACATTTTTTGGTTATACTGAACCGAGCCAGTTTTTACGTTCAAACCGGATCTAGAATCGGAAACGGTACCAGAATCGGAACCGGGTCCAGAAACGGAACCGGGTCCAGAATCAAAACCGGTTTCACAATCGATACCGGGTCCAGAATGTGAACCGGGTCCAGAAACGGAACCGGGTTTAGAATCGGAACCGGGTCCAGAATCGGAACCGGATCCAGAATCGGAACCGGGTCCAGAATCGGAAGCGGTTCCACAATCGGAACCGAGTCCAGAATCAGAACCGGGTCCAGAATCGGAACCGGGGATAAGAACCGGAACCGGATAGAGAACTGGAACCAGGTCCAGAATCGGAACCGGGTCTAGAACCGGAATCGGGTCCAAAACCGGAAACGGGTCCAAACCGGAATTTGGTTTCGGTTCTCACTTATGGACCTTAAATAATCGTGATAAAAGCAGCTGGCCAATTCCAAGGGATTATGAGTTTTTCCAAGGCTACAGTGCTAACGAGGCACGACCGGCTTGTATCGCTATTCCAAAATTTTAATTGTGTGTTGCACATATGGGTCGAGGATGGGAGGCAGAGAGGTAGAGCTGGCGTCTATCAGTGACCATAGTAGAACACGCTACTGTTTTCCAAGCAAAAGTCATAGATATATTTTTGAAGCCAGTCCCATAGTGCGTAAAGTCTACATTCCCTGCCGGCCATTCGGAAATAATAAGACCAGTTGTGCAGAGAAAGCTCCGAAAAAAAACCTTTCTTGTTAAATTGTATGGGTATTGGGTAGGTCGCCAGGCGGTCCAGTAATGAGCATCTCAGGGCATACCGGGGATCTGACGAATGCAGACAAACAAAAATTGTTTGTAAGTGGACCTAACAAGACAGCAGAAGAACGCAGTTGAGGCTCACAATAGATCTCTTAACTGGAAACTGTCGGCTGAATCGATATATTTCATTGTCGTTCATTTCGCCTATTCCTGTTCAAGATATGGACAGCTCAGAAGGCTGTCCATATCTGGGGGCTATTTGTGCATCTTGGAGGAGATCGGGCGAGGGCCGATGCGTGAGCTATCATATTCATTATGAAGTCCAGCAGATTCTGACGAAGAAAGCTCGGTACAATGGACTACTTTGGAGCCCTGTCGTATATCTGTAATGGAAGGTAAATGGTATCCAATTTGTATAGTTATGGTATCCAGCTTTCAAATTTTCCATTAAGCACATGCTGAATTTTCTAGAAAAGCCAACTTCGTATCGGTGTGTTAACTGTAACAATTCTTAGCAACTCGTTCCAATGTCGTACTGAAGATTCTTAAATAATTTCTGAAAAGAATCTGATAACTCTCAGGGAAGTTCATTAAAACTGTTTTTGTTTTAGTTTTAGTTTAAATCAAAGCGGGATGGCATTATTTGCTGCCCAGCCGCTGCAGCCACACAGGTCCAAAAGGACCGTTTGCGATTGTTCCTGGAGTCGTCGCTCGCGACTTATGAACAACAAAAAAATAAGTTTTTGGATGTCGGCTGATATAATATTATCAGGCCTACTGGCGATCGAACCTAATGTCCTAAGTCGTAAGAGTGCGTAACTGCGTACTTAGGATATTCGCAAGTAAAGTGAACGGCTGACTCTTTCTCTCCACTTTTGTCAAATAGCGGATCCTGATCCATAGTATTAATAATATTCTTAAGGTGAAAGTGCATGGCCAATAGACCAGTAATTACGCCAATTGTTGGTTCAATTAAGGATAGCAGGTCCTGCGTTAGTTTTCTGTTTGGAATGTTAAAAAAAAATGGTTTGGTTACATGTCTTGTCAGAATACCAAGCTAGGACAATTTTAGGAAATTCGGCTGAAATCATATATTGGGTCTTTTCGATCCAGTAGCCAGCCAGTACTCAATGTCTGAGATGTAGTTGAATATTATGCGATGCCCTGTAACCCTACCGGTGTCAATCCATGTACCCGAGGGATACTTAGTTGAAAAAAAAGTGTCATAAAGAATTCCTCTGAGTTCTTCAAGGAATTGATCACAATTCTTCGGAATTTCTCGTCGATCTCCCTCGCATGTATCTTAACTCCAGCTCGGCTGCACTTAGAAATGCTTCCCGCTTGATCTCGAGCGGCAACGATAAGAGACCGAATCAGCATCAGTTCCATCGCGGATGTTGGTATGCTAAACATGGCTCCAGTAACGTCAGAGTAAGCCATGATTTGTACTCTTCGCTACCCATAACCTGCCAGGGTTTTTTCGATTCTATTCACAATCTGGTGCAGCGCAGAGTTTGTCAAATTGCCGATCATTTCCATTATTTTGAGAACCGAGACCGGATATATTCTGACCACTCCAGAGGACTTGTAGGATTCGAAAGTCTCTATCGCCCATTTGTTCTATACTTCTGATATCTTAATCCCAACAGATACGACATTGTAATGGCCGAAAAAGAAATCGAATGGCAACAACAACTGGTTGAATTCATTCTAAATCGTGCGGCAAAAATTATCCAAAAGAGTTACCGAAAGCACATAAAACGCCGCAAACGTAGCAACAGACGAGGCACAAACCGAAGACGTAGACGACAAAGAAAATAAACGAAATATATTTTGAAAACTGTTATATACACACCAACCAAATTAAATAAAAAAAAAAAACTTCAAACAATTCGTTGGTTGCTTATTCGTACGACAGTTTTACTTACCGAAAATCCTGGCCTCGCCCACGTATAAATGAAACCATCCTGGCATGCCGTCAAAAAACAGTCCTCTCGAAAAATTAACGCTGTCAATCGTTCGTGAGCGATTTTCTTGCAAATTAACGGCTCCAATAACGGACATTCATCAAAACGCGGACAAACCGGTGTACCAATCAATTGAATCGGATCATACGAAGGAACTATACTGCTGGCCGCAATACCGGTCGCCGTCGTCGCCGCACCACCTGGCGTTGACGGAGATTTAGAATTTTTCAACGATACCACCGATGTATCCATTGTCGTCGCTGTGTTATTGCAATTGGTGTGCTGCGAAAAATTGCCGGCCGCCGACGCCACCGTTGTCGCATGATTACCGGTCGATTTCGAAAATGTGAACGATTTTTTGCTGCCACTGTGATGGCCATCCGACGATTTTTTGTCACTATTGCCAAAGCTGAAATTTGACAGTCGCTGCGTTATAGACGTACCGAATGCCGACAGACCACCACCGGATTCCGCCTTAATGGAACTATTTGCCGACGATGTCGATTTACTGCCGCCACTACCATCGCTTGGCGTTGTCGTACAGCTACTGTCACTTTTCGCTAAGCTATTGCTTGCACTATTGTTTGATCCCACAATTGCCACGGGGCCTATTTGTTTGTTTGCGCCAGCACCACTACAATTGCTCATTGGCTTACTTAAACTATTTGCTAAGTGTTTGCTGCCACTAGTCAATGTTTGTTCATTAATCGAACTGCGTCCACTTTCACCACTACAACTACCACTTGTACAATTTGCTGTCGCAAATTTGCTACCCGATTTCGTGCTACTATTGCTACTGTTTTTGCTACTGAAACTATTACCACCAACTTCACCAGTTGTTGACGACGAACCCGTTACGGTCGCCTCCTTTGTCATCGCCACCGGATTTATCACTTTCACATCATTGCACTGTTGATTGGTAGCCTCTACACCGCTACCACCTTCACCACCACCACCACCACCACCACCACCATTACTACTATTCATTTCACCGTTCACCAACGGCGGATCATACGAACTAAGCCGTTGACGTATTTCATATGATTGCCTAAGTATGTCCTCGGTTATGTCCCACAGACACAATTGCGTATCTTGACTGACCGATCCCAGCCTATAGCTAGTACCCAACTTATCCGACATCAATGTACTGTCACGAAACGAAGCCGAATTCGGTCGTTTATTGTTTACCGGATGATCATCATAGTCCAGATGACGATTTTCGTTGGCCGCCGCTGAATTATTGTAACACAGATAACCGTCATTAATCGGATTTTCATCATCGGAAAAATCCGGACCGTCCCAATTCGAATACGACGTAAACGGATCGAACGCCACGACAGACACCCAAGAACGATGACCCTGTCCTCGGGCCACAACTCGTCGCTCGTGCAACGACCAAACCGTCACCAGATCATCTTCACCGCCAACAACAATATACTTTCCGTCCGGACTCCAGCATACGCACAGAAATCCACCGAAATACGATCGTGCCACACCAATCAATTCCATTTTGTCATAATTAAATACACGTAGAAAACCGTCCTGCGATACAATGGCCAACATTTGGCCACACGGTGAAAAGCAAAATTCATTAATGCAACAATTGTGGTCATTGCCAAATGTCCATTTGTACAATGGGTTACGAGTCGTTTTCGATTTGCATGTCAGTATTGTGTAGCCTTCGCCGGATTTAAATGGTTGATAGTTCGGTGCGGATGGTGTACATGGTAAATCTTCATTGTACAGATACAGATGACCGGATGAATGTGAGGCCAAGAATAGATTTGTCGATTTTGGCAACCATTTCAGGCATGTCACTTTTGTTTTGTCAATGAATCGCTGTTACAGGTAACAAATGGGAATGTTTTTGAATATTTAAAATTTGCGCTCAGAATATGTGTGAGTGGGTGTGTGTGTGTAATTGTACTGTACTTACGTCTTCATTGTAGAGTCGGCCAGGTTCACGTTTGCCAGGCTGGACCAATTGTATTTGTCCCGTTGTAAAACCAACGAGTAACGGTGCACCATCGTTGAGAGCGGCCGCTTCATTGAAATCGTGACAACTTGGATTCGTACCTTTATACAGTTTTTTGTCGATGGGTTTACTCAAATCGCCGGGCAACTGTACGCAAAATCAAAGAGAATAAATTAGAAACCATATAGGCGCATGAGCCGAGTGTCATAAAAAAAAAATAAAACAACGACGCTGCTTATCTAGCGCCACCGTCAAACCGATGCGACATATGAATAAAATCCAAAATCTGCCTCAACGGTATCTTACTAATCTCGCCTGAAATACAGAGGTATCAATGCAAATATATTTGAAACTGGAAAACAAATTCCGGCGCCTGACATGCCATCAATTCTAGATCCATCGGTGTAGCAATCCAACGTTTCACTGAATCTCAATAATACTTTTAAGACAACAGCCCGAGAATAGCTATAAATCATTTTAACCAATAAGTTTAACGTCGTTCCTGCTGAAAGCGACGGAAACGGGGAAAAGATTATCGACTTTCACTTGAGAGAGGGGATATTGGTTGAAAGTCCACTACATCACATACATCGCGCACAGGGCGTCATTTCGTGAGGGCTAGGGGGCCACGGCCCTCTCAAAAATATGCATGCCCACTAAGAATGTCAATTTTAAAACAAAAAGGAAGTTGTACAACCTCCCCCCCCTCTAATATCCGCCAATGTTCTCCCTAAGGAAAATCAGAAATTACTCCAATGATCGTGCGTATCAGAATGGTAAATCTATAGAAACCGCGCTGTACGACCTAGTTCGAGAGATTGAGAGAACCATGCGAAAGGAAGAGGTAGCGATGAGTGCATTTCTCGAAATCGAGGGAGCATTCGGCACTTGAGAACAGAGCTATTAACGGCATAAACTGTAGACGGATACTGTCAATGTTAAGAAACATAAATGTGTGTGCAGCTATGGTGGGTTAATCCGCGTCTGTGAAAGTTGACAGGTGCTGCCCGTTAGGACTAGTTCTATCTGCTTTATTGTGGTCAATTGTTATTGACGATCTAATAGTCGCGCTCAATAACTCGGACATTTACGCCCGGTGTCATCGACGTCTTTCAAGGTTCCTTTTACATTTTGAAGGAATGTTGGAATGACAGACAACTCAGAGTAAACCCTGCAAAGACTACCGCTGTACCCTTTACGAGGAGAAAAAGATGGTGACGACTAGAACGCCTCAACCGTAAGGCGAATCTATAGGCTTCTCCAATGAGGTAAAGTATCTTGGAGTTATCTGGACAAGCAATTGATAAGAAACACCCACAGGAAAGCCGTTCTGGAAAAGGCCAGAAACTCTCTGTGAGCATGCGTGTGAATGGTGGGCATTAATTGGGGACTACGTCTCCAAGTGCCCAAAGACTGTATAAACTTTTGGTGACCTATGAAAACATACGGATCAATCATCTGGTGGAAGACTACGATGACTGAGAGGGCCATGACCAACCTTGATGGACTGCATAGTTCCTTCGAGGATATCAATTCCGAGGTCACCTGAGACTCCTGAAGTCACCTGAGTGCTTTTCGAGGCCGCTTCAGTTCTTCTAAGACTATACCCGAACGCTATTAGAGTTCTTTCTATGCTAGCCGAGTGTTAAAAATGTACCCTCGAGGCTATCCGAATTTCGTCTGAGTCCACCCGAGACTCTCCCGAAATCATCCGAGTTCTTTTCGAGGCCGCCAGAGTTCCTTTAAAACTAGTGGAGTACAATTACTAATCCTAATTATTCTCGGAGCCACCCGAGTGCCTTTTGAGGCCGCTTGAGTTCTAGCAAATTTGCTGTATTAGGGGAGCACCAACATCAATAAAAGAGGGCAACAGTTGTTAGAATTTTTATCGATGACGGAGCTTCAGTATGAAAATCTCGGTTCTGTGCCAACGTTTGTAACTGCCGCCAGAAGAGAGGTACTTGATATCACTCTCGCGTCTGTTAGTATCAGTGACTGGGTTTTCGACTAACGTGTGGCACGGGAAGTTTTTCCGTCGGAAAATTTTTACATTCGTTTTGAAGTTTCTATGCAGAGCTCTTCACAAGTCAGTTTCAGAGACCCCCAGGAGAACAAATTGGGATCAATACAGACGGGAGCTGCTATCCAAGGTGCCAGATATGTGCTCCGAGGAACCGCATACTCTCGCTGCCATTGAATTGTTGGCAGATAAGCTTAGAGTGGTTGTTATTTCCTCTTACGAAATCGCTTGTCCGCTGCTAAATGGTTCATCAAAAGTCCAAAGCATCCTGGTGGAATGCGCAACTTGACTATCTCAGGCGCAAAAGGCAAGCTTGGAATAAGGCTATGAGAAACAATGATGATTCTCACTGGAGCGCTTACAGTTGCACAGTTAAATGTAGCCAGACTTGACAGAGTTTTCTGGTAAAAGTAAAGGTCCAGCAGAAACAAGTATTAGACTTCAGGATGGTCGCTTCACCTGCAGCGCTGCACAGACTGTGCCAGCTCTAGTGGATGCTCACTTTTCGGGGGCCAATGATGATAATGCTGAGGGTAATGAATCAGATGTGTTCAGTGGCATCAATATTTTGGAAATTGTTGATGCTATGGTTGGCTGGCATGGCCGATTAAATCGTTCTCGACATTAAAAGCTGAATGATATCCTTCCGGTACTTCTTCAAGAAGTTTCCGAGATTCTTCAGGTTGATCAGAGCTTCGCTCGCTCATGGATATATCCCAAAATCCTGGCGCGTAGCAACATTTTTATTTATACCGAAACCTGGCCGTGCTGGTCTGCTAAACTAAAGGACTTCAGACCTATATGTCTAACATGATTCGTTCTTAAGACACTAGAGCGATTGGTTGATCGGCACATACGAAATAGATTAAAATGTGGAAGAGATCTCAGTAGACATTAAAATGCTTATAGATCGGGACAATCACGTACTTGTCCATAGGATCGAAATGGCACTAGATGTCAAGAATATTGCAATAGGTGCATTTATTGACATTAAAGAAGCTTTTGACAACTGGCGCAATCTCGCTTGCAGCAAGAGAGCATGGCATCGATTCACATCTTATAGGCTGCATTATTGCCATGCTGAATTGCAGACAGATTCTAGCAAAACTTGGTTGCGAGCCAGCGATCCAGCTAAAGAAAGGTTGTCCACAGGGAGGTGTAATTATCACTACTCTTGTGGTGTTTAGTGGTTGATGCCGTTTTAGGGAGATTAAACAAGGCTGGTTTCTATAGTCAAGCGCAGGGCAGGTTTGACCCGTACCGACGGTAAGCGAGGCATCGGGGCGCAACGGGGAAAGGGCGCCAAGAATAAATTTAACAAAAATTTACTTAACTTTAAACGAATGTTTATTGCGCACAGGTGAAAAATTGGTCCTGGGGGAACTTCCTTATTTTTTACATCGGGGCGCCAGAAATACTCGCGCTGCCCTGTTCAAGCGTATGCTGCCGACATAGCTATAGTAATTAATCAATGTGTGCGACAACACGGTTACTGATCTCATCACGCGACCACTGAAGGTTGTTGATAACTGGTGCACCGAGCTGACAATTAACCCAGAAAAACTTAGGTTGTCTTATTCTCGACACGACGGGCAACGCCTAATGTGAAATCTATTATTATGAATGGCACGCAATTAGGACTAGCTGATAATGTGAAGTATTTAGGAGTGATATACAGGGTGTTAACTAAGTCGTCTGCTAAATTAAAAGGGGTGATAGGGGGTCCCAAGACTTGAAAAAAAT